>VYZW01000730.1:32686-93151 GCA_013401315.1 Balaeniceps rex
TCCCTAGAGTTACAACAAACCCTAATACCAGAAGGGGCACAGTATCAGCATGGGCTCTGGGTCCTGAGGAATGTCGACGCTTTTCTGTAGCTGTAAGCTGACAGCCCCATCAAAGGATTTGCAAAGGCATTTTAGCATCTGCAGCATCCATTGATCTTAGCCGGACCCTTGGCTAAAGAACTGAGAAAATGAGGCCAAAGGACAGTTTGTGAACACAATAGATATACCTCCAAATGAAGGAGACAGATGTCTTGTCCACTCTGATGACTGCTATCTTGTAAAATTTCCTTTTACAGTGCACTCTGTCTTTACCTTTACAGGGTTTTTCTGTTCATTTTTCTTGCTTGTTTGTTTTGGGGGGGTGTTAAATTACTATTTCATAGATCAATAATAAGTCGTTTTGCTATGTAACATTTCATGTGAAGGGTCGGTACAAAAATGAAACCCACAAAAAAAAGAAATATGCTACTTAAAGATGCTTTCTTAAAGTAATGAAGTTGAGAAGCCACTGCAGTTACCAGTTGACACGTGTGTAGCTCTGAAGAAAAGCTAATTAATACAGTCAAATAGCTGTAGCTTCTGTTCCTTATTATATCCAGTTGTGGACAACACTTCTAGGAATATCTCATTTCCTTTGTCATCCTAGCTGAAGGGGGAAAATGAGCTCTGATTTAAGATCCTATTTCCCAACAGCTACTTCACAAACTAGCTACTATACTTAATCAACAACGAGGCTATAAATACGCACACCTTGTTATTTCAATGTTTCACTTGATGAAACATAAGAGGTCACTAGTGGACAGCTAGAATAAGAATGAAGGATTACTGCAGTAGCTGCTGGATGACCTGATATAATGCAAGCTCAATGATAGAGTCAAAACTGTGGGGAGGGCAATATTTCACTCTGCCAGGTTTCAGTGACATAGACCACATCAGAGCCATTATCCACGATGGAAATGTAGATATGTTGCAATTTATTAGGTAAAGGAAGGCTGTTTAATAAGGAAACAAAAGAAATGACAGATTGAAACAGCAGGGTCCACTGCTTCTGACTAGGCAGACTATCCCAGAAAAGAATGGCCGATAGACTTTTACGAAAGATGCAACACCACTTTTCCTCAGCCAAGTGTGACGTATTCCAATCAGAAGGGACCTTTTGCACCTGAAATATTAATGAGAGGCATCTGAAAACAGAAGATGAGAGCTGGCTGCACATGAATGAAACTATTATGATAAATAAGCCACCTACAGGTAAGATATATAGATAAAATGTAACTTTGGGAGTAGGTTACAAAAGTATTCACAGGTAACAATCCATTTTCTGCAGGAAATGAAGATGGATTGAACCAAAGTTAATGTCCAGAACATCTCTTCAACATGCTATGGCATCAACACTCACCACGAAAGAGCACAACACATTTTAATCCCTTTTTGGTGTATGAAAATCCTTCCCTGTTGGTATTTAAAAGAGAAGTTAATCCCAAAACAGTGATCCCAGGACAATTCACAACCCTCTCATAAACTCCCCAGCACTGTTTCAGGAGTAACTGACAATGCAGTTACATCGTTGGTGATATAAAAAGGGCTCTACTCCAGTATTTCTTCAGTGGCTTATGACTTAAGTGCAGCAGGTATTTGCTGAAGCAAATAAAACTACCCAGTAAATCCTCTGTAACATTTTGGGGTGGGGAAAAGAGATAATATTTTCAAATAGCTGCTACTGTAGAGCTGTTTTCATGACCCACCTGGGAAAAAAAGGCCATAGCTAAACAGGGTAAGATGACTTCACTTCGTTTCCCTGCAATAAAGATGAAATCATCACTGGGCAACAACACACTGAATTTTAAACTCAAGTGTGTGGAAAGGATATTTTGAGGGACTTATATATTTTTTCCTTCATGCTGATCAACAAGTCAAGCACTCCATCATCAGAGTTCATGATCGTAAATGCAAAGTGATTTAAAGCCCAGAATTCACAAGAAGTCACAGGAAATGCTGCTTCTTTACCATTACATTTTTAACAGGTTGGCAGCGTGGCAGAGCCTTGATGCTGAATTGCAAACATCACATTTAAAAATTCCTGCCTGTGCAGCACAGAAGCACGATGCAGAGAAGCTGGGCAGGTGCTGCTATGCAGTGATATGGTATCTGGGCCAATACCTAGTTCATCTGCATTTGCGTCTATTAAGAATAATAAATATTTAAAAGCTCCACCACCAGCTCCAATGGGAAAGAACACAGAGATCTGATGTTCTGATTTGGCTTCTTATATAGCCAATCTTGTATAACACCAGGCAGTTGCTGCCAACTGCACTGATATTACCAGTCGTTGAATTAGCAGATAATGTTCTTTCTGATGATCATTACCAGAAGATGCGTAACACTGCATGGGTACTCCTGTTGAGCATAAGGCTAAAACGCTGGCTTTAATGGATGCAGTAGTATTATCTTCAATGGGACCAGGATATCCTTAAAGAATTATTTTTTTTTAAGTTAGCTATGAAGAGTCCCGCAAACACGTGTCCTACTGAACCTGCCCTTAACACATTCAATATAAAAAGCCTTCATATTCGTTGTGCTTCTTCTGGTGTTTAAAACAGAAGCAAAAAAGGGTTCTTTTATCCAAGCTTGGCCATACCTAATTTAATTTTGCTTGCATCCTGCTGAGACCATCCCACACCCTTGCAGACAGGATGCAGTTAACTATTAGCATCTGCCGGAGTGAATCAGCAGGATCTGTACAACTTCTCACTGCAGATTTCCAAGCACTGGAAATTAAGGAAGGCGAGAGAAAAATCCCTGGTTATATCCCTGATTTAGACAAATTCTAAGTGCCTAACAAGAAGCTGGGTCAGTTTTTCTGAAAAAACAGGGTAACTAGCATATGCCAGTGATCGCAAAAGTATATTGCGTCCTTCCAATACATCACAAGGATACTAGCAAAGCCCAGAAACAATGGTGAAGAAATACACACGCAACATTTCAAAACTGTTAGGTTATATAGTTGGTTTTTTCCCCTCAAGTACATAATTTCCATTATTAATAATTTAATTAAATAAGTGTGTTATGCATAAGGAATTGATTTTTAGTTAGGAATAAGCATCTCTCCTAATAAACCCTTTGGAAGGGTTTTTTTTCGTTTAGTTGGTTTGTGTGTGTGTGTTTTTCCAGTGGAATTTTTATAAGCACAGAACTAGAGATGACTCAGAATTTTTATGAAGAGAATTGGGATAAATATTTGCGATAAGACAGAAGGGACAAGTTTATTGCAGAGTCCCACAGTTTTATAAAAAATGCTAATGCTGGAGCTTGTGGAACTCTGGACATTGTATTAGCAGACAGAGGCTGGGAATACTAATCACAGAAAACTTGCAGTAAATCTGAGAGATAAACAACAGGGTCAGGGACTGAAAATTGCTGGCAGATAAGCTTTGTGCCAGGAATGTTTTAAAGATGGTAAAAAAGTGTTTCAAAACTGCCATGAAATAATGGAAAAGGGCATCACTTTCTTCCCTGAGAAATCTGTTCTCATTTGGCCATGAATCACTGCATACTTGAGTGTGAGACCCTCTTCTCCCAAGCTGTAAATTACCCAAGTACAGTATCACTCACGCGAAGCACGGGGATCCAAACACTAGCAACAGCTGCCAACAAGTCCTTCATGGAATTGCTTCCTACCCTGTTCATACAGCAAAAGGTGGCAACATGCTGAACCTACATACGCCCTTAATCAGTAAAAAGGAGAAGCTGTCGCACATACGTGAGCTTTTGCCTAAGATTTACTTTTAAAAGAGTATCCCCACTACGCTGTTGAAAAACCATAGCAGAATACAAAGAGGTAAGGAAACAACATGAAGTTATAGCGCATCTGAGCAGTTTGAAAATAGAAATGCCATGGCAATTACACTTACAATGAAAACCATAGCAATTAAATCACTTTGGTGAACACAAATTAATTATTACCATTTTCTTCACAGAGTCACTAAATTGAAAACAAATGAGAAAACTTTAGGTTTTTAATCAACAGAGAAAAAGAAAGGATGTAACTGTATTAGATTTAAATTACTTCTGCTGTTAGACAGATGAGTTATGCACTAGTGCAAGATACCTGAATAATTAATTTGCATAATTTCCAAAAAAGCATGTGAAATTATCACAAATCAAGAAGAGTGTATGACTTCTTTACATCATTTCAAGGTAATGGGCAGGAAAATAGGAACTGCAGGCTTTACTCAGAGCCTTGGGGAAAAAAATGTCAGGATGAGAACTGCTGGAAGATTTCATAATTAAAGCTGAAGTCCAGAAGTCTTTACTATGAAAATGCGTAATTTTTTTGAAAGGACGAATAAGTTGTTACTCCAGCTGATGCCCTCACTGCTAGAACCTTGCACTTCAGTCTGCAATTCCCAAGCTTCAGCTTCCAATCCCTCATTCCCTATGTATCTCCTAAATTCATCAGACTTTTACTGTGAGACAGCTTCTTGCTACATAGGCACTATGTCTACTTTTAAATGTCCTCTGCAGTGAACTGGATTTCTTTTTTCTCTCTCCTGAGAGACAGACTATGATGAAGTGGCAGAAAAGAGCCTTGTAGTTTTCTTCTGAACTCTTCCCAGCTAGCCAACATACTTGTTAAAGTATGTGAACAACACAATTGCACAGAGTATTCTCGCAGTACTTTCATTAATGCCAAAACAGTAATAGCACTGCTATATTTTCATTCAGCATGTAGCCCACTGAAATTTGCTAGGACCTCATTTGTCATTTCTGGCACCACCCCATAATGGGAGCTCAATTCCAGCTCGCAGTCACTGCACCTCCCAAGACCCTGAGCGATTGCCCCCCCAGCCACGCCGGGCAATAGAGCACTGCTCGCTGGTGGGCGTCCCCGCACTCTGGCTGTGGTTCACGCATTGTTTTGGGGAGCCCAGCTTCTCCTGTGATGACCCTGGGACTTCTAAATAACTCTTCTGCCTTTGCTTAACTCTTCATTAACTTCTTGTTCTCCGAAACTTCGTCAGCAATTATTTTGTTCAACGCTGGTAAAAATTTAAAAAAAATTTGCAGACAAGAATGCGGTCTTCCTTAGCCTCCCATCTTCATCTCCCACCCTTGCTAAGGACAAGCATAGCCATTTCAAACTGAGCATCAGAACTTGCTCGTTGAAATGTCTTAATTATTGCATTTTAATTCATTTAATATATGCTATACTGATTTCACTTGGCAGTAATTATTTTTCTAATCAGAATGTTGTTCTGCCAAAAGTCAGATGTTTTACTGGAGTCCGTGACAACAGTGTTGCCTTTATCAAACAGATTTGTACTTTAATTAAAACTGATATCAAAGAAATAAATGAACTGTTTATTACAAAACCGTGTTGAATAGCATTCATTAGAATGAAGGGATTACGGCTTACATTGATTGTTATCAGTCTTTTTATGATTTGTTGAGAACTGATAAAAAGCTAACCAATTTAAAGCCACCTAGCGCAGCTTGTTAATTTATAAACATACAGGCAGAACATTAGCTTTTATTGTGTCCCCCATACCTTCTGTAACACTCCTAGAGCTGCTGAACTCGAGTGGTTTGGAGAGCTCTTCAGCCAGTTCTTTCAGCACTCCTGGCTGCATTGCAAAATTGCAGTGCTCAATTTGAGCAGCAGCTGCTTACCAACAATGCTGCTCACATGCACCGCCACATTTCCAGGCACTTGCTCTTCCCTCTGGGTACTGACATTTGAATTTGTGCATTTGCTGACTGAAGGAATGAGAGAACAATACAACACTTCTGTTCTTATGAGAGAAACAAAACACAACATATTTCAAAATTTGCAAATGTAACTAAACTACCAAAATTCAAATCTGTAAGCATTTTCTTTCACTTCTTGACAGTACTTGAAGAGCAGTGAGTAGAAAGCAAAGAAAAGCAAAGCGAAGAGAAGCGAAAAGAAGAGAAAAGCGAAAAGTAAATAGAAAAGTAAAGAGAAGTAAAGAGAAAGAAAAGAAAGAAAAGGAAAAGGAAAAGAAAGAAAAGGGGAANAAGGGATGGGAAGGGAAGGGAAGGGAAGGGAAGGGAAGGGAAGGAAAATAACAAAGAAACAAGAAAGAAACCCAAAACCCACAGCAAACACAAGAGGAGAGAGCAAGTAGCACAGGAGGAGACAGGACGGTAACAAACAGCAGCTGTGCAGCCCCCCGGGAAACCCCCCTGATTGAATTGGCATGGCTGTTGACCTCCCAGTCAGGGCTGAAGCACATGGCAAGGCAGTGCATCCTCTGGGAAACAGAAGCCTTTGCTGTGCTGCCAGCCTGAAACCTTTCTGATCGATCTCTCTTAGTCCTCTACAGCAGCTATATACAGCTCCATATTTCACCCTCATGGAGGAAGAAGTGTGACACTTGTCTAAAAACTTTCCAAGAATGATGACATGCACATACACACTCCTGTGAACACAAAAACCACACTGAAGAGTAAATGCAATAAATATGCCTCCTCTGATCTTGGGATTATGGATCCCGGCCAAGAACTGGAGTTCCCATCAGCACTGATGAAAGATGCACATTTTACAGCATGAGCAGGACATGAGGTGAGGGGATGCCAAATAAATCATTATATTCACCAGCAAAGGTCAAGGAAACAAAAAATCTAGTAAGAAACAAGCAAACAAACGACCTGAGTATCTTTACTGAATTAGTAGAAACTTAGGCTTATAGCATGTTGTTGTACTGTACCATTTTAAGGACCTCGATTGATTACCATCTCTCCAGATTGAGAGAGAATAGTAACACCTGAGAATGGTAACACAACTTTTAGAAGGCTGCTCGAAGGAGAGATATTTAGAGATAATGCTCCAAATCTAAAGTCTAAAACTGAATCATGGTAGACAGGCATTACAAAGTACCCATCACTGTGATCTATATGCACATCTTTTCTAAAATTCGTGTCAAAGTAGTGCATGAATAGCCAGAGAGAGCTAACCATAGCTTTCGATGTGCAAACAGAAACACGTAGCCTATTTTGCCAGAAGGATATGGCTAGACTAAGATGTTCCAGAGAAGAAACCAGCAGCATATGCAGCACAAGTATCACATACTTTCATCTGATTGCCACCTTGAAAATGATAGGACCACACAGTTTCAATATCCAGAATATTCTCAGACCTTTATCCAGATTAAAGCGAGTATTACATTTGCCAGACCTCAAGGTAGCAAGAAAATAGCTATCCATGTCCAAACTCTTTGGATGCAGGCACAGACTCTCTTCTCAGTCAGGTGAGAGTTATTACTGATCACCCCATTTCTTCCAAGGTCCAGGAACAGAATGTGTTCCTCATGTCCCCAAGGTTTTGAGTCACTTTCACAATCATATGGCAAATAAATGTTCTTAGCTGAGGGGCCAGTCCTAGCTTGTACCAAGTAATGATTCAGACTGCTGTGACAACACGAGAGAAAGAGAGCTTTCTTCATGTCCTCATGATCACAGTCTAGTGTTTCAAAACTTCACATTGTAGTCTGTCATGCACATAACAGGACCTTTACCTTTGTCACCACGTGTGGTTTCACCTACGTACCACGCACCATCAAAACAGCGCAGTGAGGCTGAAGCTGTGAACAAGGACACTGGAGGATGAATCTATTGAGAGATGAAGACAAAAATGTCTCCCTGCATTACTGAGAGCCTCATTCTGCCATCTGATCAGTGTTCTCCTCAGCGTTCCCTAAAAACAAACAGGCTTCACTTGCTTTCAAAAGGATCACCTAAATAGGCTTTGTGTCCCAAAACAAGAGTTATTTCCTCTGCTGGAAGTAGAAAAAGGGCTGACGAGCACACCACTCTTTACCTAGCTCCAGCCTCCGAAGGAATTTCGCATGGTCACCTGCATGAGCACCCAGGGGAGTTCTGTGCTTGTCACACTGGCCATGAAATCCTGAGCTAAACAAAGCAAGGTCAAACTTTTTCTGTACGGACACTGAAGTCACCTTTTCACAAGAATCAGTCTTGTCACGTTTTTTCTGTGGTTCTCCCTTGCAATGATGCCATACTTCGACTATTACAAGGAAAAAAACAACCTGTAGGCTGGACCAGAATTACAATTGAATGGCAACCTGTCACACTGGAGATAGGTGTGCATACACTAAACTAAGCCGTTCTCCTCCCGGTCAGCCAGCACTGAGAAGAGCACAGTCCCCAGGAATGACATCCTGTTTTACATCACACACAACCTCCGCAATCAAAACCGAGGCAGGAGTGGTTCAAGAGCTCACAGGTGTGTTTTGGATCAATGCCATGCCAAAGCAACAGCAGCACTGCAAGGGGCTGAGAGAAAAGGTGGAAATGTAAATCTGCAGTCAAGACCAGCAGGGATAGGTGAGATTCCAGTTAGTTATTCCAGCTCGTGGGTGACTGCATCAGCAAATGAAAGAGATGATGAAAAGCCTATCGAAGCTCAGTGAAGAGCTTATAAGAGGGGAATAATAGAAAAATAGTCTTATCTGTGCCCTTCACATTCCCCGACCTCGTCCTTCCAGCTTTCATGCTAGACAAAGGTGTTTCTTTCTCTTTATTCCCAACACCTAAACACTGGACTGAATTCACCTGCAGCTGCATACAGACTACTGCCTATACTATTAATCCAGACTGGAACCTGCAGCTATCAACATTACTGCTGCTTTTGAGTAGTGTGGATGTTTTGCTCACCAAATGTCCCCTTTGCATCTTCCAAGCTAGCTATGAATATTTAAAATAAATGTCTTTCTCTCTCCTCTGCCCATATTACTTTTAAAAAACAAATAAACAAGCAATCAAGTGCTATAAAAACAGCTTTGAAAAACTAAACTAGTTTTCACTTTATTCTTCCAAGAAATACTCCTGTCAATATTGATTAATGCTGAATAGTTAATACTACATCATTTTAAGAGCTATTGTAGAAATTACTGAGCATAAAGAAAAAAAGAAAACTTTAGCTTCTCACTATTTATGATTGCAGAGGTTATTGGTTGCTGTTCTCTCATGAGGAGGACTTCAAAAACAACCTGTAGTCACATGTATATTTACTGACTATTCAGATAAAACCTTGAGTGGATTATCCACTGCATTAAACTAAAGTGGATATTGTCTCCGGAATATTCAGATGGGTTTTCCCTGTGGTACAGACATTATTGTGTTAAAATCTTTTTGAAGTAATTTCATGATAAAACATAAAAATAGGAGAAAAAGGGTATGATTTATTCATCTGTAAGGTAATTATCTGCAGACAGACAGTTGGTTTGTAGCAGACTACATTTTTTCTTTTAATCCATGTCAGGTCTAAGGTCCAGCATTCTGCTCCCTTCTAATAAACACCACAGATTATCAAGGGTACAGTGCAGATCCACGGGCTCTGCAGAAATGCATCCAGTGAAATATTGCTGGGCCAGGGAGGGAACCAGGAGGGAAGCATAAGCAAGCAAACCCCAGCCTTCCTCCCAAAGCCACGTGCAATTCAACACAGCATCTTTGCCATGATTTTCTTCCAGTTTCATGTACAATGGAGTGAAAAGGAGTTATCCCCTTGTGTGGCAAAACCATGCAAGAGGAAGTAATCTTGCACCAGTTCATACTCCATTTTCATATTTCCGTATTTGCTATGGCAATTCATTGTTTTGAAAGCCTACTGCCACATGATGAATTTTTATTGCATTTAAGCTTCATGATAAATATAGCACCAAGCAGACCTAATTATTACAGCCTGTATTCATTTCCATCAGAAGCTACCTTCCAAAATTGTTCAGTGTAGACAACTCCCCTAGTCCTAGGTGCTTCCTCATTAAGCCACAATTAGTATGATAAATGGGGATGGTTATTTGGTTACAGGCAATAATGGCAATGCTTGCTCATCACAAAATGGGGAGAAATAATTAAATATTACAAGAAATGGTTTAATAATTAATAATAATACCTCAATCACCTGCAAATAAAGCAGAACTCCATCCAGGTGTTCATTACCGGCTGCAGTTCAAAGCCAACATGGCCTTAGCCTCAAAATAGCTATCTGCATTAATGTAGTATGCAGAAGGGTGAAATCGTGCTTGTCCTTGACAGGAGTGCTGCAAGGTGCTTGGGACTGAGGATGTACAGTCAAGCTGAAGCTGGAGTTGGTAATCATTCTGGCTAAAGCAGCTGCAGCCTGAGGAGCCTGTGAGTGCATCCACAATGGCTCCCTAATTTTTAAGTACCATCCAGGCCAGCACCTCCCTGCCCACAGAGCGACCTAAACAGCACTTGAGGCTCCAATTTTTTAATATACATTGAATTAAGGAAGACTCTTCTGAGATGCACAGTCAGTGCTAGGTCAAATGAAAAAAGATTCACTTTTATGTCAACTTAATTACAAATACAGCATTATATAATCTCATTTAATTGCACCCTTCACCTCTCTAACATCCTCAGCCTTCCGTCTCAAGCCATCTCTCCTCAGAAAACACCTCCCACTGACTGAAACCGCCTTCCGATAATTAAGCTCAGCATCCTCTTTTCTCCCAAGGGTACACAAGACCATGTCAGTGTCATAGAAATCAAAGGCAACAGGGCTCAGCAGCACCTCAAGAGGGTCATCTAATTCGCCTCTTCGTCCCAAAAGCAGGATCAACTTCTTCTAAATTGTTCTTGACAGAAGTTCATTTAATCTGCTTTTAAATCCTCCAGTGGCTCCACAGCCTCCCTCAGCAATCCAGTCTGTGATCAGCCTCCTTTACCATGAGAAAACTTCTCCAAATGCTCAGGCTACATTTTCCTTACTGCAATTTAGCCCATCACTTCTTGTACCAATCTGTCAAAGGTAAAGCAGCATCCAGTCAGGGAATTTTACTTGACTTTTAATTTACTGTCAACCAACACAAACCTACAAGCACTGATTCGGGTAGTGAGGGAAAAAAAGACAGAAACCACTGTGCAAAAACCTACTTAAACACCTGTCCTTCCCCTTCCTGCTCTCAAGTACTCTTATTTTTGCCTTTTCTTAATCTCAGTGCACCAAAATTGCTCCAGTGAGGCAATGAGTACATAGGAGGCTGAAGTTGTGTGAATTACAGTTTTTTCCTAACACTCTACGATTAATGGCTTCCTGCCATGCTGTTCCTTAGTTTCCCTTTCCCAATGTGGGTCGCCCATGAGCCACAGTCCCTCAGGGATGTCCCTGTCCCATAATGGGTCAACCATGGGCACAGTCCCTCAGGTGCATCCTTGCCCCAGCATGGGTCACCCACCACCACCATGGTTCCTCAGGCATGTTCAAGCATGCAGGTTTGTTCTCCAAGCAAACTGGTGCCCACGTGTAGACATGACATTCCCCCTGTATCTTCACAGCACTGAGCCGCTTGCAAGCAGGCAGCCACACACTTCGAATATGAGAGTCCCAGGCAATTTGGGGAGGAGGGGTTGGCAACAGTGCAATGCAACGTGGTCAGCTTCCCTTCAGCCTGAGGGTTCTCACCTCTAGGGCTCTTCAGCCAGCCACTCCGCAGCTGGTGGTCAATACCTATAGACAGGTCCCTGCCTCCCCCCATAGTGTTTTTGGCCTCTTTGTCTTTCTTTCCCTCTGTTCCCAGTGCTGCTCCTTCAGAACAAGCAAAGTGTGGTACTGGTCTCGGGCTGCACAGGCGGGACGTGACTTTTGCACAGGTATCTCTGCAGACAGCTACATACAGCTCATCTCCCTCCCCACCAGAGCCTTGAGCTGCTCAGAACTGCTCTTCTTATCAGCTCTGTTACTTTGGAAGTCGTGCTTTCTTCTCTCGTATTTCAGTTTCATTACTCCACTGTTGAAAGGTACTTACACATGCGCTTAAGTACTTTCCTTTGCTTAATCAAAGCCTGTGTACTTGTATGCAAACACACTAATTGCAAGCAAAATTGCTCTTACGTAAGCCACTACCCGATGTTTTTCACAGTGTTGGAAATGCACAACAAAGACCTTTGCGCCCATTAAACATTTTAGGAAAAGCTTTTAACTTTAGGTGAGGAAATGTGTCGTGGGGAATTTGAGTATGTTATCATGAGTATCATCAGAAGAAAAGAATAATTTATTCCTGACAGTTGTCTTTTACAGCATGTCATTAGAACAATCCCTTTATAGCACCCATTCATATACATGACACCTTAAGTCATATCCATCCATCTTCCTCAGCAGATAAAAGACTATCATCCTTCTAATATCTCATTTTTTCATTTGAAAGGCTGTGTCAAAAATCATTTCACAAGCATTAACAAGTCCAGCCTACCAGTTTCCTGGAATCTTCAAGCACTTTCTAGGGCCACTTTTTCTTTCTTCCTTTCTGCCCTCACCCCACTCCCCACCTCCAGATCTTGTAAAAAAATAAATAAATGCAAGAATGCAAGACACTTCCTGAATGAAGAACTAAGGAAAATAGACCATTTTTACCAACCCAGACCACTGGATTTGTCATCAAGAAGCTTGTCTGACCAGATGGAATATACACCTCGTCTGTTTGGTTTTCAAAACCCACACACAGAAATAATCTCTGAGTTAGAGAAGACTAGCAGCCCATATGCGGACAGCTGTCTCCCTGAGATGCTTGGAACAGGCAACAACAAACCAGTTGTGAGCTGGTGACCAGCCTAGCAGAGGCTCTTTGCTCTGGTGCTATATTAAATTCTCATCATAGTTAATATCTGACCTCCAGTTCTCCTCAGACCCATCTTAGATCACTACAGTTCATCTTCTGCTCATATCATATTTATCTCTCACTAGGGAGATAAATATGCACATCCCACATCTTGCTTTCCTCACTTAAAGCACTCAGGGAAACCCAGGGTACTTCCACCCAGATTTACAGCTTTATAACCTGGAACCATCTTCCTGCAGGTGACCAGCTTGTTCCAAATTCAACTCCTTTTACATTTTTGTGGGACTGCTCAGTAAACAGATGTGCTTCCCCTCCTGTGGAAGAAAATACTTTTTCATACGTGGGTGCTTGAAATGACTCTCACCAGTTCATCATCTTCACATGTAAAATACACCTGCCTTCTTCAAGGACCATAACAGTGAGACTTACCATTCCATACACTGCATTCAGGTCGCTAGGGTCCGATCTAACATCAACTGAAAATAATGGTGTGGTATCAAATCAGACTTGCAGGATGTGTTCCCTTCATACAAAGACTGTTTCATATAGTAATTGTGTTCAGTCTATGAAAAACTCCATGTACTGATTCACAAAGTGCTTCCTTACGTATTGTAAGGCTCAGTATCCCAGCCTGATGTTAATTGTTTGCATTGCTGGCACTGGATGTCAGCATGCTGTCACCGAAGGAACACATTGTTATGATAGGGCTTTTTAGTACAAAGATTACTTATCAATGGAAGACAAAAAAAGTAAGAGAACCCATTCAAGATCTTGTAATATAATTAGCACAGTGTAATAGATAAGAGGTTTAATGCAGAAATCACCTCCTTGATGGTGGAGGAAAACATTAACATTTTTCTATTCTTCTGCAATACTAAAGAACTGAAGTTTATTCCTCATGCAGCTGAAGGGATGTCTTCATAGCTGAGTAGGTATCACCCAGCCAAGAGACAAAGAAGTAAGACCTGTATGCTTCAGTAAAAGCAAACCATCAGATTGGTAGCTTGTTAGATGATGGATAATGAATGCATGTTTATTTCTCGCTACCTCCCGCTCCAGTAGGAAAATGGCAGTGCAACCCACAGTCCTCTCAGTCAGAACATACAAACAATAAAACAAATATATGCAGAGCTCACCTCAGTGTGTCTAGTACATGGCATTGATGACTTTCAGTCATCCCAAAAGCAACAGAAATCCTCTCCCTGAATACACAGGGAAATCCTCTCCATGTATTTTGTGTATACAGAAGTCAGATTTTCTAGTAGGCCAGCATATATGTCCATGATTCAGTGGTGAGTTGGATTTTAAGTATTTAAAACTAGGTAGAACTCCTTGGAGTTACATGGTATGGAGGAGGTTTTCTCCCTGTTTTTAATGGCTGCACATAATAGTGCCGCACTGTTGGAAATCACCATTTTTCCTGCTGGATACATTTAAGGGAGTGATCCTTAAACGTAAAAAGGGAGCTGACAAACAAACAGAACCAGGAGGTACAGGATTCTGGAAACCTTACAGTTATCCAACACATATAATAATTACACGTTTTTATCAAAAAACACAGTAAAAGATTGAGAGCTCATCCAAAGCAGACACATTTTCTCGTTACTCACACCAGTAGTTGGAGCAAGTAAACCCACCTGTTTGAGCAAATCTATGTCCACTATGCATGGAGTATAATTTGCTGCTAAAGTTTCAGTCTCTCTGAAAAGGTGAAAATACAGTCCTTTGACTAAACAAAGACCCTCGGTCATTATATACTTTTTACAAGAAGACCCTTCCTGCTACTCTTCCTATTTTAGCCAAATTCCACTTTGGGTAGATACATTTTCCAGTCTGCATGCTACCTAGTTTTAATGAGATACTTTGCGGGACTCAGCTAGAGATTAAAACATAAGAATCTAGGTGTAGCAGGTATCTACGCTCCTGCTGTACTCAATGAAGTCTACAGAGGGATTCAGCTCACTGCCCCATAGACTTCTACTCTAGGGAGGCCTGAATCACTCTTGAGGTGCTACCAACCAACCCTGTTGGCTTTATGTTGACCATGCTGACCAGAGTTTAGACATCTTCCTCACATATGCATGTAGGCTTCTTAATCTGGTACTAAATCTCACTATACATGGCTGAGAAAATTCTCTGTCTTCCTTTCTAAAACCTGGCAAACAGCGTCGCTGACATTGAACTTCCACACTACAAACACCCACACGTTTCCAAATTTCAGTCTGAAATGGAAAAAACCAACAAAGCTTTTTTTTTTTTTTTTTTTTAAGGTTACGGAACCACAGAATCACAGAATGGTTGAGGTAGGAAGGGACCTCAGGAGGTTATCTTGTCCAAGCCCCTCTGCTCAAGCAGGGCCACCCAGAGCCAGCTGCCCAGGAACTTGTCCAGACAGCTTTTGATTATCTCCGACGACGGAGACTCAACAACCTCCCTGGGCAACCTGTGCCAGTGCTTGGTCACCCTCACAGTGAGAAAGTTTTTTCCTGTGGTTCCACATGCAGATTGAAGTAGGCTACCCTTAATGGGAACTCTTAATGGCAACAAAATTCCTTGACCAAGTATGTATCAGTGAGCACAACACTGCCATTTGTGACTTAAGATTAAGAATTACAGACCAGTACTGCACTCCTGCCCCTTGTGACTTCAAGAATAAGGCTGACTGCACTCCTAAATACCCTCACATCTGTGAAGAGATTATCTTCATAGATCTTTATAAACCTATGAAGACAATTGAGCAAACCACAGAAAAGACTAATGTCTATAGGATAAAAGCAGTACTAGCTTATATAACCAGCTTCATGTGTATTTTAGTATTATTTCTTTTAAACGTAGCAGCCAATAGATTAAGTCTGAACTTGCAAAGTCATTTAACAAAAGTAGAAAAAAAATGCAATCTTCTGATCTTCATATTTTTACATAGAAAAATATTGAAAACAAGACTAAGCTTCCTCCTCCAGCTTTATGCCTGTGGTAGATGAGCATAGTTATATTCACTTCAGTAAGATTCACCAGATAATAACAGTTTAAAAACTATACTGTGTTTTTAAGCTGTGTAGCTTTCAAATCTTTTATATANATAATGTCTGCTAAGGCAATTTAGATATTCAAATAGCAATACCTCCCTGTTCCTGGTGCCTAACATGTACTGCAACAACTATTCTGGGCAGCCCCAGTTATTCACGTTTTGATTGTTTTAAGGCCTTTGATTCTTTCCACCCTACTTTAATTAGCTTGCAGAGAGAGGGACAGCACAAGTGACATGGCTTCCATTTGATGTACCATTTCACAAAACCCTTACAGTAATCAGTGAAAATCAAGCCAGAAAAGGATATGCTGCAACAAATGCGGCATTCTATCACAAAGCAAATCTTACAACTTTATACAGCAAAGATGCTGTACATGTTTCAATAGAGAAGGATACACCTGGAAGCAGGAGCTGTATTTCTCAGCCAAAACAACACCAGGGTACATCTTCAGCACTGTTTTGATGCTCTTATGTTATTACTAAGCGACTGACTATGGCCCTGTCACATACACCAAGAAAACAAGATGTTTTGCCAGCACATTTCTAATTTGATGGATCGTGACTTTTATCTCCCAGCAAGGATTCGATCCTTGCATGTCCTTTTTTATGGCTACTATTTAAGGCACTGAGTCACAGCACTATCTCACATGAACCTCAATGTATTTTCTTGATTACAAAAAATATTATAAAAATGCAAGAGAGGGTACCAGTGGCTTTTGCAGTAATTGAGGAGTGTGGTTGAGGGGTACACAACACGACCCATGACATCTGGATGACTAAACCTTACAACATTTCTACTTCACTGGTGCTTGACTCTCAGTTTTCTTTTGACATTCATGGTACTTCAGTGCCATGTTTGAACTGTAGCTGTTGTTTGCCAGTGTACCATCTTAATATACTGTTATAAAAATAAAAAGAATGGTAAAAGAGAGCCATCTTTACTTTCTGATCCCCCCTACACTCCAGTCCCCCCTCACACACCATACAGAGGAAAGGAATACACACATAGAGCTCTTGTGAGCAGAAGTTATGGGTTTCCTGGGAGGGTGAGTAACAGAAGTGGGCCACACTATCTTCCAAACAACTCATGGACAAGTAGGTACCAACCTTTTACATAGTGCCTGCATGCCTAAAGAAGCAAGTAAGTTCTGGTGAGTACATACCTAATCCCCTGATGTTCCCCAGGAGAACTTGTCAGGGTCTGCTGACTTCTTGCAAAAACTCAAGTGAGGAAAGACCCAACAGGTCTCAGCAACTGAGTATGTAAGTGGCACCAAATCACTTAAGAGAGAAACAAAGCCAGAAGTCTTGCAAAGGCAACAGCTCCTGTAGCCTGTGTGTCAGTGCCACCAGAATTCACAAGTAGAAGAGTATTATTCTAGCATCCCAGAATATTATCCACATCAAAGAATACTGCACGATAAAAGCATTAGAACAGATTAATTCAGTGAGATCAAAGCTTAGTAGTCTGTTTCCAACATTGGATGGTCCATGATGAATGGTCCATGGTGGCTGAAAAGGGAAAGCATTTAAGAAGCCACCCAAGTGCAGAATTACCTTTCCCCTGTTACACTTTCCCACCTCTACCACTGGGGGCTCCATGATTTCCTGGGGTATGCCTATGGATCGATCTTTTATTTTTGTAACCTTTGGAAAGCTATTTATATTTCTGGTTTCCAGAGCATCCTGTGACAAAGACTTCCAAATGCAGTTTTGAAAAGCAGTCACTGAAGGACCAGCCAGTAATGGAAGCCAGCAAGCAAAAATCAAGGACTGCCTGAGCAAGCCAGAAGTAGCGTGATTTTTTTTGTTTGGTCTTTGCAATGTTTTTCAAAGGACAGGGTCTCTGATTTTCCTCCTCTGCTTTTCAGCTTTGAAAATAGCACTATCAGTGAGCTGCTCTCAGCAAATGTGAATTCTGGTATCCGTCAGCCTCACTCATGGGGTTTTGGAGGGAAGTGTTTCCGTAATTGTGTCCTATCTGGATGTGCTATGGTGCTCTCTGGTCCTGCACGTCAGGAAGCAGCAGGAATGGGCTGATCCACGGAGAAAAGGGAGCTGGGAGCCAAGCATGGTGACAAGACCGGTAAAGGCAATGGTATCACCAGCAAGAGCCCAGTCCCACCATACTGTGTGAGGTGAGAGTCCAGACCATCAGGCAAGTCCTTAATAAGGCGTTAAGCCTGAGGTCAAGAAATCAGTCCACAAGTCAGGGCCAGGATCTGGTGTGTGGCCAGCCACAAGCACAGCTGCAACACTACTGCGGTGTGTCCCAGGTGGAGACCAAGCTCATTCCCAAGCAGCAGTGGGAAGCCTCTGCAGAGCCTTCTTCCAGCTTTTGCTCAAAGAGCTCCAAGACCAGCCAAGGCTTCTCAAATAGCTCTTTCTGACCAGAGACCTGGACTTGAGTGCAGAGGGCCAAACTCCTGGGAGTGGTGTGGGATCGTGCTCCAGGCTCTGACACTGCCATCCCAGATGCAAGGGATGCTTTCCCCACTGTCTGCATTGCTCCATACATTGCAGTTGCTTCTGTGGAAAATGCTTTATAGCCTGCGTGACTGACATGACTTCCTTGTTTAAGTCTCTCATCTCTGACTTGGCCCTTCATTTGCTCTTTAAAAAAGCTATTGAGTGAACTCCAATTTAGATTATTTGAAATAATAATAAGATTTTAAAAGCAGCCCAAGTACAGGAAATCACTGTTGAAGGCCGTAGCTGAACTAGCAATTTCGTCTTTAAAACGGATTTATATTCCATTCTCTCAAGACTCCCATCAGAAAAAAAAAAAAAAGCCTCAACTCACAAGAGCTGACATCAGGTCAACAGTGTAACGTCTTCTTAAGCATCACATTGATGGTACAAGTGTGTTTTCAATGACAGTTTAGCCAATGGAAAAATTCCCTGTTCATGTATTGCCATAATTCAAAACCCAACTGAAAGTTACACAAATATCTCAACATTTCTCATCACTTAGAATAGTATCTTTGTGAGTTAAGGGCATGTAATTTCAAGACAAAATGTGTGCATCAAAGCTATCTTAAGGGACTGGTACAGGCAATAATGAACTCAAAATGACTACTCATAGGATTAAACACTGTATCCAGGAACCAGCAATTTTAACCTCAGTAAACGTAGAGTAACCTCAGTTCGCTAACTTGGTTACTTAAATAATTTGCACAAACAATCTCTATTTCTTAATTACTAGCACAACTTTAATAGCAAAGGTGTGTAAAACCATGGAGACATTATTAATCTTAAAAAAAAAGTTGCTACAGAATATTTACTAGCTTCTCCTTCAGTACTTCTTCAGTGCTATAAATTCATTCTGCCTGCAAGTTGAGTTTGGAAAAATACTGACTATTAAAGCTATGATCATTTCAACTTTGTCTGTTGCTTTGAAAGAATTAGTTCATTGAGAATGGAAAAACAAAGGGTTAGAGGAGGAAGTTCCAGGACATCTCTTGGAAACTTAGCAGGGAATGGGCAAGGAGAGGGAAAGAGAAATGATTCCTCTGAAGGACACGCTGAAGAAGTGATCAATCACAGAGTGAGGAAGAGAAGCAAAGTAACACAGTCACAGGTGAAAGAAGCACAGGAGTCAAGAAAATCCCTTCTTTCCCCATAGCACCGAAGGAAACGGGCGTCTCAAGAAATCTGAAGTCAAATGCTGATTTTGAGCACAGGTTCATAAGTGAGGCTTTGAGAATGTTTTTGATAGAGCAGACTGAGACACAGAACTTGTTTCAGTTTTAGTGCAAAAATAAAGTTTGCATGAATTTGTTCATTATAATTCTTTCATATGTTGCTTTTTTACTTCTTTCTACAGCTGTGTAATGTACGATAGCAAGGATACTGTCCCCATTAGATCTATTCACTCCACAACAATGATACGTACAGTTAATATGAATGAGCTACAAAATAATGAAGTTGTAAAATGGAGGCAAGAAGTCAATTTTTTTAATTTGCTGAGGAATAGACTACAGAAGTGTTTAACCAATTTCCTGTAGATCCTGTCCTTTTCTCAGCATGTCTGGAAGCACAGGCTCTTCCCTGACACCTCAGGGGAGAAAAGCTGCAGAGCATGGCTCTGCCTCTGCTGCTGCAGCTACACCCACTCCTGTAGTCTGTGGCAGTATCAGGCAGCAGCAGTCTCCCTCTTTTTCTCCCTGTGAAAGTGTGTGTACGTCCATCAGTCCTGAGACTGAACAATCTCAAACATGTTGCTGCCAGTGGTTAATCTAACCTCCATCACCCTAAAATCTGGAGAAGACACCATGAATTCTTCGTTAAGGCATGTCCACCTTTATTGAAAGCCCCAGTTGTGGGGTCTCCTCTTATGACTTAAGAAACTGTCACTGTTGTTTCACACCCGATATGTGCATAGATGTGCGTAATTTCTATGAACTGCCTTCCTTTCTAGAGATGGTAAGTTATCTGCTTCTGGTGTTTTGGATCCTTAATGATGTTCCCATACAGGAGCTATGTTCATCTCCCCATAAGTGCCAGTCTGGATTGATTCCCTTTCCTTGGCAAATTCCAGTCGCTCCCTCTAGAATGATCTCCAAATCTTCCTGTGATCCCTCTCTGGCAGTTGGCTGCAGTCCAGGTCCTTTTGGAAGCTGATGTCTCATTAAGGACAATTCCTTAAGTGTAGGTTTGTGACTAAGCTATGGCAAAAGGGGAAATCATTTTACTTTCTGTTTTCACCCTTTACTTAACAACACGCTGTATATATAGATTTTTGTCTCTATATCAGCTCCTGAAATGTTTTAGTGCTCTTTTACATTTAGCAGTAATATAAAATAGCAGCTGCTCAGTTCAGTGCTCCAGCAGTATTTCTATTACTTCCAGTGTCTGATCCAGCTCTTCTAAAGTTAGTTTGTGTATCTCAACATTGTGCTGCTGCCTGCCTTTAGACGATAGGCTTCTCAGTGCCTGCTGCATTTGTACAGTCCCTGGCCAAAGATCCTCACCCACCACAACTGTTCAGAGATGCAGCGGTAACTTCTGCAACAAATCTAAATGTGGTTTTCTCCTGTGTCACGCAGAGTGTTTATTATACCATCCTAGGAAAGAAATTTAATGTGCCTAGCTACTCCTGAGTTTTGCAGGGTCATTTTCCAAATCCAGGGAGGCATATTCACAACACAGCGATTCAAACAGACGCAGCAACCAGTGCTCCAAATTTTGGCTTCATTTCATCTTATTACAAAAAGCAGCTCATGTCCTGCTGTGGAGGAGGTGCAGGATTATGCAGGAGGTCAGACTCCATCATTCTGCTGATCCCTTCTGTCCTTTACTGTCTAAAAATAAGTTTTCAAAGCCCTTCTTAGGTCTAATGGAGACATCATAAGAAATTCTTAAACCAAGATCCATTGCTGGATTCACGCAAGCAGCTGAGTGGACCCATTTGCAAGTCAAGGCTCTGATCCAGTAGAGATATACATTCTCATTCACTTTACTAGCAGGTTTTTAAATTGTAAATGTTGATGCTTGATTCTGCACTTCCTGCAATTTCTTTTAAGTGACTTTCACAAAGGACAGTCGACTAATATCCAGTACTCAGCTTTGTACAGGAGCTGGTGGTCACAAAAGGTGCAAAGCAATATTTCAGCAAATTTCCTTGTCCTCCTGCACTTCAGTGGGGTTATTGGCTGTTGCTCTTGAACACCAGCAGCAGCACAGCTGATACTACCAGTGTCTTCTTATATCCTCAAGCTAGTAATTCATCATATAATAGGAAGCTAGCATAAGAAGATGCAAAAAGGGAAAAAACATTTTGGGAAATATCTAATTCCTGAGATGACAGAGGTTGGATTAACTTTTTTTTCTAACCAAAACTCACATATTTCTATTTTCACATTATTTTCATTGCTGCTGCTGAACATGCTTACTGCAATTTCCACTTAAAAGAATAATCATGATTTTTGGAGACCTGACCTGTATCAAAATGCTTGGGCCTAGCAATGTCTGGTATCTGAGCAATGCAATATTACATCCAATTCTTGGGTTTCAATAACATTTCTGGATATGGATCAGTTAATAAACTTTGTTTCACCAGCCACTAACAGATATCCAGCTGCAACTGCTTAATGAATATTTCCCTGAAATGAAATCTGGAACATTTCAGACTATCGGACTGAGGGAGAAAATAATTCTTTGTAAGAAATATCCCATGTTGCAGACTCAGTTCTACATACCTGAAGTTCACTTTATTTCCACTGGCAGCATTTTCACCTCTGAAAACTTTCTCATACAGCATTATGGCAGCCTTTTATGTTCACAGCGATCACTGCAGGATCTGCTAAAGCGGACTGATGGAGGTTGAAGGCCAACTCTTCCCACACAGTCCCACTTCCATAAGTGCTATGTCCCTCCGGCCCTATGGGTTCTGCAGGGACCAGTAGGCACACAGCCCTTCTCAGGGGTAGGCTTGAAATGCTTGAAAATTATCAGTTAGGACTAAAAGCCTGCACACTTTGAAGCTTTTTCATGAAAAGATGAGTGGGCCCAACTGAAAATGTTAAGCCCTCTCCCTGCTATACTGTGCAAAGCACAGAGGTGCAACTTGCAATGACAGCCATACAGTCTGTGCCAGGCAGCTGCCACTCGCAGGCCTCAGGTGCAGCGTATTTACTGTGTCAGGTGCACGAAGCCATCAGCCAGGTATCAGCTATGCATTGGATGGAAGGTGTACAACATGCCCTGGAGAAGACCGTGACACCTTGGGCTGCCTGGGCTGCCATGCTCCCATCTTTCCTTCCAGGCAGGTGCTTCTGGGGAGGGAAGGCCAGAGACTGAAGGCCTGTAGCCCATGGCTGTTCTCCACCGGCATCCCACCCAGGGGAGTGACCCCCGGTGCTTGAGCTTACATTACAAACCTGACACAGAGAGATGCTTGCCAGCCCTAGAATTAATCCAAGCTGGACCAGCACAGGCCTGCTTTGCAGTCCCGTTGTACAGCCCTGAGCTCAAGACAATAAATCATCTTCTTCTTTCCCTCCTTAACACTTTTATAGCCCCTGCTACAGACACTGCCTCATAATATTATCACAAAAAATAATACTTGTGATGACAGTGGAGTTGAATCAGCAGTGAGTGCAACTCTGGGACTGAGCCAATGAACAGAGCATCACTGACTGCGGAGAGGCAGCCACAGCTACGGCAACGTAACGTCGGGGATGGTGGTTCCTATGATAAACAACATGCCGCTTCCTTGCTGCCTCCACTGAAGCATTGTGTAAGAGCACTACTGATCAACCGCAAGTAAATGGCATAATAGTTGCCATCCTGCTAATTTATTGGGGTTTATCAAGAAAATAGCAACAGTGCCTGTGGAAGAGCTATTAGCAAATGTGCAAATGGAGTTTGCTTTATTATTGCCAGGACATCCTAATGCATTGGTAATGGGACAGTGGCAGACAGCCCCATTGTTTTTCCAAAATGATAAATCAGAATAGCTCAGCCAAACCAATGGTATACATTTCTCTTGAGTGCACGAACTGGCTTTTGACAGAAAAACACAGACAGGGAAGGGAGAAAAAAACCACAAACACATACACAAAGTTGAAGCTAAGACACCCTAGTTAGGGATTGGCTTTATTTTTATGGCACAAGTGAAAAGATACCAAAAATGACCTTTTCAGTAAGCAGATACCTTTCAATCTTGTCAGTTCAACATGAGTGTGGATATTGCAGCTGCTGGACTGAACTACAAAATGTCAAAAACATCAACAGCAGATGAACCCTCACTGGTATATACGCTTGGGTTGCAGCGTCATTTTTGCAAAGAAATAAACCAAAACAAAACAGAGCTTACTATTTTATCACAGGATCACACACCAGCTGAGGCAGGAAAGCAGCTCTGGAGATCATCTCATCCAACCCCCTGTTCAGAGCAGAGTCAGTGAGAGCAGGTTGCCCAGGGCCACATCCAGTCGCATTTTGAGTATCTCCAAGGATGGAGACTCCACAGCCTCTCTGGGCAACCTGCTCCAGTGTTTGATCAGCCTTAGAGTAAATGTTTAAGTGGAATTTCCTGTATTTCAAATTGTGCCCATTGCCTCCTGTCCTGTCACTGGGCACTAGTCTGGCTCTGTCATCTTTACTCCCCCTGATCCCAAACCAATCAGATATTTAGGCAAATGGGTGAGATGGCCCTGAGTCTTCTCCAGGCTGAACAGTCCCAGCTCTCTCAACCTCTCCTCATACGACAGATGCTCCAGTCCCTTAATCTTCTTTGTGGCCCTTCACTGGACTTGCTCCAGTACATCCATGTCTCTCTTGTGCTGGGGAGCCCAGCACTGGACCTAGCACTACATATGTGTCTCACCAGTGCTGAGGGGAGGGGAAGGATCACCTCCTTCAACCTGATGACAGCCTGCCTGTCACAGCCCAAGGTGCTGTTGGCCTTCTTTGCTGCAAGGATACATTGCTCACTCATGCTCACTCATGTGTTCACAAGAAGCCCAGGTTTTTCTGCACAGCTGCTTTCCAGTTGGTCTGCCCCAGCCTGCACTGGTGGAAGAGGTTATTCCTCCTCAGGTGCAGGACTTAGCACTTACCTTTGCCGAATTTCAGGAGATTCTTTTAGGCCCATTTCTCCAGCCTGTCAAGGTCCCCCTAAATGGGGGTACACCCATCTGGTGTATCAGCCACTCCTCTCCATTTTGTATCATCTGGAAACTTGTTGAGGGTGCACTCTGTCCCATCATCCAGGTCATTAATGAAGATGTTAAGCAATATTGACCCCTGGGTAATACTCCTCATGACTGGCCTCCAGCTGGATGTCACATCACTGTTCACAACCCTTCAAACCTGGCAGATCAGCCAGTTTTTATTCCACGTCACTGTACATTTATGTAGTCCATATTTCATCAGTTTTGTCTATGAAGATGTTAACGGGATCAGAGTCAAAAGCCTTGCTCAAGTCAAACTATGTCCACTGCTCTCCACTGATCCACCAAGCCAGTCATTTCATCATAGATGTCTATCAGACGTGTCAGGCATGATATCCCACGGATTCATAAATTTCATAAATCCATGCTGACTACTCCCAATCACCTTGTCCTTAACATGTTTGGAAATAGTTTCCAGGTTTATTTGCTCCATCACCTTCTCCACTATCAAGATGATGGTGACCAGGCTGAAGTTCTTGGACCTTCTTTCTCAAAAATAGGGGTGACATTTGCTTTCTTCCAGTCCTCAGGAACCTCCCCTGCTTGCCATGACCTTTCAAAGACAACCAAAGCAACCTTACAATGACATCAGCCAGCTCCCTCAGCACTCGTGGGCACAACCCATCAGGTCCCATGTGCCAAAAGAGAATGCAAAACCTGTCATTCCTTGACGAAACCTTTATTAAGTTCAGTAAGGCATCTAGTAGGAAAAAATGTTCTTAAATGGGAAACAACACATGAAAACCCAGTCCAGAGGAGAAACTTCATGCTAGGCCACACACGGTTGTCTTATCTTCAGGATGAGGTTCATCTCATCACTTTTGGTCACTACTTGCCACAACAATATGTAACAACAAAAACATAATATGTAGGAGAGGGAGAAAGTTTTTCTTCCTTAATCGCCAGCATTTCTAGAAGTTGGAAACTACTCAGCCATCCAGCTAGGAGTGTGAAGGTAGCATCAGAAAGATGGTTGGGGGAGGAGAACTTTTTCAAATATTCCAGGGCACTATGCTGAGGGTTTTCTTTCATTCCTATACCTAATCTTTTGTCTATTCAGTGTGTGGAAGCCATTCTATAGCCATTCTCACTGTGCAGAGACTATTGCTTTTAAATGTTGACCTTTTTTTTTTTTTTTGCATGTTCAAGAGACAAGCAATTTATAGAACAATTTCACAAGTCTATTTAGTTTAGCTTTACAAGTCTTTTTATTTTAGCTTTGGGATTGAAAAACTTTAAGCACTTCAAACAAGTATCACATGGCTTTCTGAAGCCTGCTACAGAAATCACAATAAAATGCCTATTGTAGAAGAAGCATAACTAAACACAGAAGGAAACCATAATTCATTGGGACTGGGACAATTCAATGCCTTCTGAAGGCAAGTATTTACTTCTCCCTGATTCACCATTACCTGAAGTATTTCTCTAAGCAGCAGCAAAGTGTCAAAGTCCAGAAGAATTTTAACAGCTCAGCATATGAATTAAAGACTTATACTGAGACACAGCTAACTGAAGCTGCTGGAAGGAAGATGGGACAGACAGGTTTGCTCGGGGATTGAATGCTGTAAGCAACTCAGTAGTGCTTGCTGCAGATGTGCCTGTGCACACACATGGGAGAGAGGCAACGAAAGCCCATCAAAATGTCTGCGGTGGAAATGTAATTAGTGTGATCTTAAGTATGAGAGAAACTTTTACAGATATAGTGCAGGCTGGAAAGAGGTGTGGAACTATGAGCAAAACTAGACTCCTACTCTGTTCAGAGAAATGAGATTTTGTAGGGTTTTGAAATAACAGATTTGTAGTGAAGGAAAAAGCAGACTCCATATCAATTCCTCCTCCTAATGAAAAAGCTTATAAGACCCTGAATAATGATTAAACCCTCAGGTCAAGGGTACACCTATCTGGGCAGGAGAGAAATTGAAATGTTATTCTTGCTGAGCCAAGGTGGAAAGAAGATATTCATTGAGCTTAATCAAAAAGTTAATCGAAAATATTTAAACAAAACCTGGCACAAGAGATAGAGGCTTTACTGGAGGAGTCTGGGAAACTTAGGGATGCCTCTAAAGGGCTCAACACCCACAGCTGCAATTTTTTCTGGGGAAAAATATTTGAGGTAAGGATGAAACCTGGCCTCTGAATTGCTTTTGGTGGTTTTAGGAGGTTTGATTGTACGTTTGCTACTTATAAGAAAAGAACCAGAGTAAATGCTTACATTTTCTGGACAATCTTTGTAACTTTCTATAAAAAGCCAAGAAAGATCACTTCTAAATATCCATTTTAAGTATCAAGTAGGTGCCCACAAGGAAGGAGTTCAACTATTGATTTACACAACCAATTTTTGTTCTGTTGGCAAAATCCTTGTTATTTCGCACAAAATGATCCTCAGAGGGTATGGATTAGCTGCATTTTTCTTTGGAAGCCTCTCAGTGCCTCAGATTTCATGGGTCATGGATAGCTGTCTATATTTCAGAGGAAGAGCTGCCATGCAGGAAGGCACCTTTCAGACAAGAATCACAGAATAGCTTTTTGTGACAGTGGTTTGCCGCGCACTTGCAGTGCATATGGTCTCTTCAGAACCAAAAGTTAATTTTTATAAGTGAGATAAAACCAGAACTGAATTTTGGGATAATCAGGCAAGAACTCCATTTGATTGTGGAAGAGTCATAAATCAGGCAAAGGTCTGCCCAGCAGCATAAGCCACTTGCCAGCAGACAGAGTTATCTGCAACATTCAAGTCTCTGGCAGCAAGTTTAACTAATGAATCCACTGTAATTAACTCATTAGCAGTTGTTCCAATGACTTTACCACTCTAAGCCTCTGAGGCTCCAGAAAGCTAGCTATTTCAGAGGCTGTAAATTTTACTAAAACGTGGCAGACATTTGCACAAGGCTTTCCTCAGTCAACAGAAGTGTGTTCAACTGTCTTCCACTTCTTGGAAAAACATAACCTTTGTGGCAGCCCTTCCTGGCAGAACACGTCCTACAGTGCTACTCCATGGCTACTCAGACTACATAGCAAGGCCGGCAATAAACACACTTCCTTTTATGCCTAACAGTCAGGTCTTTCTTTACTTCTGGGGCTAAAACAAAACCTCCTAGAGCTACAGCTGCGTTAGGGACTATAGCAGCTGGCAGTGCTGACTTTGTGCAGCAAAGAACAATAGATGCATAACACACAAAGGTCATTACTGTGACAGAGCGGGACCTGCTCTAACAAGTTATGAATATGTAATACAAAATGGAGATTGACAGGTGGTTTCTGTTCTCCAGACTGTAGTCCTGCAGGATGCAGAAAACTGTACTCTTAATTGGGTCTTGCAAAAGCTACCTAAACCCACTGCTGTGTCACACCAAGCCCCACGTCAGTCGATAATGCTCCTTGCCAGGAGTGCATGACCCAAAGGCTTCCTGCAGAGGGTCGCAGGCAGGAGCACCTTGCCCAGGTCCACACTGCACACCTTCAGGCAGTGAGTCAGGACCAGCCACTGTGTGACTGACTATACAGCACCCACTGTCACCCTCAGTTAGACCTCACCTGAATTCTCTGTATATGCCGTGTACAACCCCAGAATGCTGCCCAGAAAACACTAATCTCTGTGTACAAGTGAGACACTCGAGTGGGACCACGGGGAGTCCTTCCAACCTGGGCCACCCTCAGAGTTCCCTGCCCCTCTTCATCAGGTGGACACCCTTACAGTAAAAACATATTGTGGGAAAAGAGGGAGAAAAGCCACTCCACACCAGGAACCAGCTATGCTTTCCATCCTTATCTGTTCAGAAAACATCCTTGCTAGTATGCCCCAAGGACAACACATGCACCTCCTAGCCCTCCCAAGGCTGGGCTCCCTGAAGATCCCCATTCCCATGGGGGGTGCTCTGTTGCAAGTCTCTCTAGCCCACACATGTGTGTTATACCACTATCCCTGTCGACTCTGCTTCTACCAGTTGTGCCGCAGCCCTCAGCATGGAGGAGCGTGGGGTCACAGAGACACTGTGACATCCTTCCCTGTGTAATTGATTCTAACCTGTACAACAGATCTAGAAAAGCCTAACCTTCCCTCGGTAGATATGCCTAGTACAATCCTTTGCACTCTAAGGCAAGAGGATCTGGACAGACTTGTTGCTTTGAGAATAACAACACATGTTTCAGCACTTAATAAGTTGTTTCTTGTCTCAGATGCTCAATGCAGAATAATCTGCATTTTACTTTTAAATATTGACAGAAACATAATACATTTTATGAATGATCTGTCATCATCTTCCAGTTTGGCAGATAACACATCTAGCTGGGTCATGGTTTCAAGAGTTCCATCACAGTTCAGTAGTAGTTAATCATTTTCCAATGAAAGCTAGGATTCTTAGACACTCACAACCACCAGGAATCAGAACTGCAGGGGGTAGAAAAACACAAAACAAACAAATTCTAAAAGACTTCAGTGAAGATCATGAGAACTTGCAGTCCAGCCAGTGCCTGCCCAAGTCTGGGTACAGCTAAAAACAAGCACTGTAACGGTGCAGCTCCATTTCTTTCAAATCTGAACCCTGTTGACACTAAAAGAGAAGTGGGGGAGGAAAGGACAGCTCTGTTACGCAGGCTGGGAGGAACGGGACAGCCCAGTCAGGACACACTTGGGGTGCTGGTCTGCTTTTGTTTAGCTCTGCCTATGGCCACATTCTGGCTGCAGTAGTGGTTACAACTCCTAGTGCACCAAAAACATGGCTCCTCCATGCTGAGAGGACGTAAGATCTGTCGGGCCAAACACCCTCCCAGACAATGTCCAGGACAGCAGGCAGCTCAGCCGTGGCCCAAATGCACTTGGAAGAGCCCGAGGTGCCAAATCTCCCGTGATCTGCTGGCAGAGCAGCAGCTCTGTGTTGGCAGACATGAGCCCTTCAGAAGGATAACCTTCCACCACTCGTGTGGCCCTGGCACTAGCTGACTCTCCACATCATGGGAGACAGGACAGATGACCCCAGAACAAAGTAATAAGCAGCAGCAAGTGACAAGCAAGACAGGACCTCACTGCAGCTCTGTCAGAGTGCGCCAGACTGGTGAGGATACAGCTCTGAAACAACAATCTTGAACCTCTGCTGTAGCTGATAGCTGAGGTAGCTGTCCTCACATCCTCAGCTTATTTTCATATGCAAATCTGGCCTCACCTTGCGTGTCTGATGAATAACCTTTGCTACTGCTACCGATGTCCTCTTCAGCATGTACAGACTATGCACTTGCCACAATCAACTGGTACAAACCTAGTCTTTCTCGAACTGCTGCATTCCAGTTTTAAGAGGAGGGAAAGACTAAATTTGAAGCTTCATTATTTAAAATAAATTAGTTTCCTTGCTTAAGAGTTTGGGATGTGATTTAACAAGTCAGGGACTGACATTTAAAAGTGTAGTGGTGAGTCAGATTGAAATCCAGGCTGTGCCAAAAGGGTGCAGTTGAGAAGAGTGAAATGCAAATGTAAACTCTCTGGAGCTTTAATCCTGATTGCAGTATTACTGACAAAACTTAGCCCAGAACTCACACAGATTCATCCTGCCTAGCTTTTTAAACATAGATGTGACACCCCATTTAGAAGCTGTTGTCTTACACACCATCTGTAGTTTACAGAGAAAAATCAAGACCTCTGGGGGAAATCAGCCTGATCTGAACCCCAGATCTTAACTGCCTGCTAGCACTTCATGTCTCCAGTATTCCCTTCCCTTTTAAAAGAAATCTCCTGATTACATCACCCCTTACATCTGTGAGCTGTAGGAGTCAGACTGCTCACAAAAATCTGCTTTAGACACCAAAACTTACTAGAACTTACCCTCTCTACTCAACTTTCATAGCTTGCTGTCTTGCCTGCTCTTTTATTCTTCTAGAATGACCACTGAGGATTTCTGTGGTTTATGAGCTATGCCCCAGCAGGTGCCATTCTGCACACATAACAAGTATCGCTCATATCCATGTTGCTGCATTAAAGCTTGGAGTTTATAAAGCTATCTGGAATATAACTCTGGCTGGTTTTGAGCACACATGGGCACAGGACTCCAAATGAAGCCTCATGAGCCTTGTACTAATACCTCTCAGTTTGTGGTAGCCTCCATGGCCACCAGGGCCACTGTTGTGCTGTCCATGAGGACCCACACTCCTCTTCTGAAAAGCTGCCCCAGACTGTACTGTCATATGGGGTTATACCGTCCCAGGTGCTGGACTTTGCCATTTTGTCCAGCCTGCTGAGATGCCTCTGAATAGCAGCCCTGTCCTCCAGCTTATCAACCACCCCCCCAGCCTGGTGTCACCCAGGGCAGGCTCTGGCTCCCTTTACTGTCCTCCAATATATCATTCCAGGCATTTCAAAAGGAAAAGAAGTCCCACCTCTGCTTCTTTTTGTCTCTTTCTGAAGCCTGAATGATCCCATACAAGGGGGATTGTTACCAAGTGAAATAAGAAAGTATGTGTGACAGAGACAGATTACTGTGAGACTGCATTGATGAAGCTCAGAAAAAGGAATTGAAGAGGAAAACTTTCAGTATTCTTGTGTTTTAAGCACACACAGACAACGCAAGATTCCTATTTCCCTTTAAGGTACATAAATTTACTGGTCTTATTTGCTGGAAACAAAGCATAATATTCAGTACCCCGGCAGAATGCTAGGGATCTGCAAGTTGTATACTCACTGGATAGATCAATACAATAAAAAATGCAGTTTAAAATTGACCAAATATAAAATAACTTCTCTGAAGCAAAGAACCAGAACAGTCTACAAGGTTGATGGACCGCTGAAGAAAAAGACTTGAGAGTTCTTTCAGTAAAGTTCTCCAATCCCTCAAGCTGTAATAAATTGGTATTTTAAAATATACATTGTACTGTGCTTAGCCTGGAAATCAAGAGAGACAATACCAATAATATAACAAAATAAAAAAATAATTTGATTCTACTATCAAAACGCTGTGCTCATTTTACAATCTTTCCAACAGGAAAAAAGTATCATTTCCTGGAGTGAACTCAAGGTGAAGAGGGATTAAAGCGATAACATTCAAAAGAAGTGTCATTTGTTTATATCATCTAAAATAGGTTGGGGATTAATGAGACAGAAGAAAATATCAAGATGACTTAATGCAAACTATGGAAGATTTTAAGGTGCCCTTTCATGCTGAAGAGCAAACCTAAAATAGCACCTTCCAGTTCAGTATTTCTCACCTTTCACTAATTTTCCCCAAAAATTCTCAAAGTTTATAAGTAGTTACTGTTGCAAAATGACCAGGCTTGAAAAGAAGCTTATTTTTTAACAGGAGTACTGTCTAGTTCCAGTATTCCAACAGGAAATTAAGATTCTGCAATCACAGTTTGCATCTAGAGCTAAGAAAGCATTAGCTGTCCCCATCCTATAAACCAGCTTCCCAGCTGGGGAAAACTGAAACCCTCAGAAGGTCTTTAAGGACTGTTTGTTTCTGATTTTTCCTCAGAAAAGACAATAGGCCAATCATTAAAGCACACCCACATTACATCTGGGAAATCTAATTGCAGGCGCCTCATTGGTATTGAGAATAGCAGGGATCTGAACACAGGTGTCACAGGGCAGTGCCCTAAGTGGAATGATATCCTGATATTAGGAGCAATGTGTAAGTAAGTGGCCCGTTAGCTGGGAACAGCAGCAGTGTACCCCCATATTGCACAGATGCTTTGGCAGGACTTGCTGCAGCCACCTGCTGAAGGGTTCATGGGGTTTAAAAGTGCAGGAGGGTTGGGAACAGGAGACCGGGCTCAGGCTGCAGATTTTGAGGGTAGAGCTGCATAGGAAGAGATTGGTTTCCTTAGAGTAAAAAGAAGAAAGTCACAGGGATGCTGGTTGGAAAGCACCTGTGGTGGTCACCCTGACCGGCCTCCTGCTCAAAGCAGGAGTGCTGCCAGCACAAGATCAGGTCTGTTGTGGCTTTGTCCAGCTCGGTCTTGAACACCCCAAAGGGCAGAGAGAGCACCATTGCTCTGGGAAACCTGTCCCAGTGCTGCACCACCCTCTCATAACATGGCTTCTCCTGACACCTAACCTGAGCCCTCCAAGCCTCAGTGTGGCCATTTATCCCTTGCCATATTATTTGCCTCCACCAAGATGACTTTGGCTCTGTCATCTCTGTAACTGTTCTTTAAAGAGGTATAGACTACTATATACTACACCCGCCCTTCGACTTCTTCACTGATTCCCTCAGCCTCTCACTGTAGTTCAGGTGCTTTTGGCCCCTGAGCATCTTGATGATCCACTGCTGGACCCTCTTCTGCATCTAAAGGCCTGCAACTGCTACTGTGAGAGATATCCAAACAAACCAGGAAATCCTGCATTAGGCCACTTCAAGGTTTTGCTCCTTTTCTTTCCCTTCCCTGAACTACTTCTTTAGCAAAACAAGCATATTACCACAAAGAGTTGCAGTGATACAAATTAACCTTATCTTACAAAAATTAACATGATCTGAAAGCTGTTCCATTGATCCATGACAAAATATGGGTTTATCCTCTTTACTTGAGGTGCCTAACAAAGACAAATAGAGAAACAAAGATCTAAGCCTAGTCTAGTCCTTTTTTTCTAGCTGATAATCAAAAAAAGCACCTGTAAAGAGCAATTAATCTCCCTTATCTGACCTGACCTAGCGTGAGAGGCATCACCTTCGGAGTTGTCTATTCACTTCATTGCCTACAAATGGAGCCTAGTGGGACTGACCTAGGCTTAGACATCAAACTTAGGGTAGGTGACTCCCATGATACTAGCAATGTTTGCTAATAATATGCAAGCTAATCAGACAGGCTAAGTTCCTCTCCTAAATTCGAACTGGTTCTATAAAGCAAGCAGGAGTAAAAATGCAGTTATGTTTTGATAGAACAACAAATAGTTACAAATCTAAATGCAAAGATGGTATTTAATGGTGCAGTTTGCATCACTCTCCAAAGCTAACGTGTAGCCATTACACTTTTTTTAGTACAGTGTAAAATGTACAGTATATGTTTAATTCAAGAGTTTAAAAACTACAGACTCTGGGAAGTTTAACTGCTTTCTTATCACAGTGGACGCCTTAACTCTATCCTCTTACTTCACACATATCCCCTATGAAATTCCTATGTATGATTATAAAAAGAACACATGACATCTCGTAATTTTATTCTCAATTGCACATCGTTATTTTATATGATTTGTCAATATTATACTCATGAAGTGTAGAAATGTAAGCTCTTCTCTACTAGAAAACCACTCCAAAGCCCCAGCTCTAGGGTTAATTCATACCACAGCAACATCATAGCAGATTGCAGTTATGAGCATCGCTGTCTTTTTCAAAGCTGACAGCAAGGAGTAAGGGTATTGTGAGGGGTCATGCACATTTCATGAATATTTTGGCTGGGAGAGGTAGATCAAAAGGCATTTTGGCAAGGAAAAAGAGGACCCCTAGGAACAGAAACTATAACAAAAGGACCTTAGTTGAGAATTTATCTGCCTCCTCGCTCCTGAGTAGAAGCAGGCAGGGAGTGAACTGAAACCCTGGCTTGCCCTCAAGCAGCCAGGAGGTTTGTTGAATGGCCCAGACCAAGACAACCAGGAACACACAGTGAGTGGGCCTGGAAGTGAAGAGGAAGAGGAAGAGCAGTACCTTCACTCCCGTGCGGAAGCAGTCCGTCCTGAAGACACAGCTGTAAGATGCAGTGTCACCTGAAAGCCTTTACGCAAAAGGTCTCATTTCTAGATGAGATGTTTTTCAAAACCTCTCAGTTGTGCAGATGAGAGTGCTGCTACAGCGTTGGATGACTGATATTGCCATTCTGTTAAAGAGAAATGGATGGAATCAGTGAAAAAATTTAAATCTTAACTATGACAGGTTTTTTTCTTCTATAAAATGCATCCTTTCTTTAAGCTGCTTCTGTTTTCTGTGAAGCTCCTTTTATTTAATTACAAAGTAGAAAATCCAATTGGGCAAAACCCAAAAGATGTTTCCACTCTAAAATAAATTTCAGTTTCAGAAACTAGTTCATACCATCAGTGCTTCCACATTTCTCTAGGGGCTGTGCACTCTGGCTGCAATACATCTTCCAGGATGTATTCCATTTTTTAGCCTCTTGGTAAAGGTAGGGGAACACATGATTGGAATCTTTCACAGATGTGTGCCCTGCATGCTTTGACCAGAGAAGGGAGGAGAACATACCCCGAATAGGAACACCTACAAAACAAAGCAGACCGTAGGAAATTGCAATTCTCTGCTTTTTAACAGAAACACTGCAGCTCTGCCTAAGCCAAAAATATTCAAAGGAGAAACATATTTAGCTGATGGGATGAGAAATTCAGGTGTGGCCAAGATCTTACTCAGCCTCGATAAAGTCTGAGCAAGAAAGAGAGGGAAAGAGAGACAAATTCACATTAGTACTGGCACTGAAGATACAGAGGCAAGCTTTGGGAAGTGGGCGGGGGGGGAGATTCATATCCTATAATTTTAGCTATCAACAGAACATCCTCCAGAGAGTGGTGCAAAGCAAGAATTCAAATTTCTTCCACTATGAGAAGCGAAGACAGACTAGATTGCTAACACACGGAGCTATATTCGTTGCCTGGAGTTAAAGAGAGTTATTCACTTTCTTCTGTCAAAATTAAATGGGAGATTTATATTTGGCCTACCGAAGGTATTCTGGTACATCACGGTGAAAAAAATCCAGCAGAGAATTAGTAGTAAAATACCTCAAACCTAAACCCAGGGCGTAGAACCTCCTTGTTACATACCTCGCAGTCACGACCTTCAGCTCCAACATGCTCTGCTTCTACAGCTCCCTTATCTACGTTTCTATATAACGAGTCCAGCTCACAGAAAGCTAGTTCACCGAGCACATTTTCAGATCAGAAACCTTATTAAAGGAACAGAATGTGAGGAAGATAGGACCAGGTGATTGACAGTGATCATACTGGAAATGGGAAAGGCTGCACAGCCCTTTCTGAAATGCAGATTTCCCAGGACTGTGAGACCTTGGGATCCGATGCTGCATTTGGCCCATTAAACAGCTCTTTAGGCCAGAAGGGTTATCTTCAGAGTCTCACTTCAAAGGCCATAATATTTCACTGTTTAATTCCTTCATTAAAGCAATAAGAGTTCATTGTGCTGTATCATATCTAGATTTAAAAGGATTTTCAAGGAAAAGAAGAATCTATAAAACTCCTAGATAAAGTTATTCCAGCAGTTATTTAGCCTTGCTGTAAAAAACATGCTCCTTTTTGTAGCCTGAATTAATCTGGTTTTACTTTAGAGATTGAGTAGCATCGCACTTTCATTCACTAGATTAAATTGTCATCCCGTATCAGAAATGTCACTGTGTAGCAACTCTTAAACCACGATAAAGTAATGTGCCAACCTTGTCTTTGGCAAAATAAAAAGATTGAGTTTCTTCACTTCTACTGACAGGCAGCATGTCCAGACCTCTGACTGTGCTGGAAGGATTTCAGAGGCATTTAAAAAATCAGCACCACAACTGGACTCAGACCTTAACACCACTTTCACCAGTACAGAAGTCATATCATCCCCTAACTCCTACTGGATATTTCTTCACCATACACATATAGGTATCCCCCGGTATCCTTAGTCCCACACTGCACATGGGTTGGTTTCCGATTTTCTGACCGTGCAATGGCTATCTACCACGATGCCCGGTTAGGGATGGCAGCCATGGAAAACAAGGGCCTGAAACACCTGAGTTATAAGTACCGTGAGGCACTCTGATATCTCAGGTGGACACTGTCTTATGGAAAACTACATTGTAGAGTCAGATATACCTGAGCTAGCTTTTAAAAACTCTGCTGTGACAGCACTGAGCTCTATGCAGCTAAATTTATCTTGTTTCTTGGCAGTCTGCAGCATAGACATACTGGGTAAGATTCATCTGGCCAAGTGTAGACATATACATCTGAGCCAGACACCCTTGGCTCCTATATGGACATCTTATCTGAGAGTAGGTGTTTGAAATAGATTACATGAATCACGACTTAAAAGAGCCTAGTTTTCTCCACAGAGCACACAGGGAACCTAGAATAGCTCAGAGGTAGGCACTTCCAGGCTGTAGTAAAGTTTGCCAAAATGAATCCCACCCACCATGAAGAGAGATGAGAGACTCTCGAAAAAACATGGCAGAAATTCTCAGAAGTCATGTTTTTGCCTTTTTCCTCTTCCCCCTTCCATCAGGCCTGGTATGGAAACACTGAGAGTTTGAGGGAAAATTGAAAAGAAGTTTTGGCAAACTTTTTCACTCGAGATGAACCTTTCTGAGTACTGTATGATACTATTGGTACTGCTTCACTTCAAACCTTCATGTATTTAGAACTCCAGATGAATTTATTTTAAAAATCTATAGTGGAAAGTTACACTTTTGCAAATAACTTTCCTTCTTGTTTAAAACTAGCAGCCTTTCCTCTTTTCAATATTTTAGTGGTTTCTTCCCTTCTTTCTCTATAACTTAGAGATAGGACTGGAAAAATGTGAAGGAACTCTTCAGTACATTATGACACAAGTCAGAGGTACTGCACTCAAGCTGGTGATATCATATGAAAGTTGTTGGAATATGTTTCTTTTTTATTATTACAGTTGTTACCATGGAAGTCTTACACACACACAAAAATTACGTAAATGGTCTGCGCATTTGTTTATATAAGGTTCAAGGATATAAAGTAGCTTACTGTCTTCCATTGTGGCAACATTTGACCAACAGACTTAAATCACATCCACCTTTATGTTCACTAGGTAAAACAACCATGAGGCCAATTTCTCCTCTCTCCGAGATAGATCGGAAGTATTGTGACCAATTTCAATAGGAAAAGCAGCACAAGCATCTGTTCCTTGTTACTATCCCTACCAATTTCACCTTGGTTACTTTGGAGACTTTCCTGTTTCTCATTTGATTTTGGCAAGCCATAATAGTCATGCCCAACATGTTGCTTAGGAGCTACGTACTAGATACTGGGTGAACTCAATAACTATTACTGCAGTTGATCTTCATTTCTCTGCAGGCGTTAGTAATTACAATACATACTGTCATTAGGATTTGGGAAAAAAAACTATGAACAACTTAAAAACATACAAATCCAGGTAACAAAACACTTCTTTCTGCTTACAGCCTGTCCAGTGTCATACTGGCACATAGTTACACACTGGGCACACAGTGTAAATGGTGCTCACAGCCTGAGATCCCAAAGGGTCCATGTATCTTCTTCATTCCAGTGATTTATATGGTGAGAACAAAGTAATTGGGCAGGTAGAGAGCACGGTGCCTGGAGGTAATTTAGTTCAAGAGATCTCAAATCAGGTCCTCTGCTACATGTCGCTTCAATAAAAATGGAGGAAATTAAGTCCTCATTTGTATTTTTTTCTTCCTTTTAGGTAGTGAAAATGAGTATTTTGTATAAAAACCTGGTTATTTTAACCCCTTCCTGTGTTGTTCTCCTAGTCCTCCTGGCATGCAATAGTTTGAGAGAATCAGGAAGATGTAGGCACAGAAATGCCATTCACTTGCCAATAGCAATTATCCAGTGTGCTACTGATCTTAAAGTTGCACTAGATGAATGAGTTGGAAGGGACTCAGAGATACAAGGTTGCTCTTGTGCTCCTTTTGGTTCTTCAGATCCATTCATTTTCCATGTGCAGTGTTTTCTCTTAATGGCCTATATAGCATGTACACCTGAGAGAAGTAATACTTCATCCTGTAGTATACCACTATTTCTCTTTTCCCCTCTTTGAAGAAGACAACCGAAGATGTTCCTGCTTCAAATGGTGACTGAAAATACAACAAATTCTCAATACTGCTCTAGAGGAAGTTAAACTAAAGTTCTGCCTTTGAACTGCGATGCAACATTAATGGTCAAATTTTCATTTACTCTGGAGTATATTTAATCTGAATTTTGGGGGTTTTGGTTTTGGTCTTTCTCAGCAGCTTTTTCAAGTTTCAGCAATGGAAAAGGTTAGCACACAATAGCTTAGAAGTGCAGTATTTCTGAGTACACTAAATGAAATGCATCTTTCACATCTTGCCATAAAATTAATTATGCCAGAGAGAAAGGAAGCTTGTGTTATACAAGCTCTCAAAGATTTTTCCATGAAAAAATTCATCCCCACAATCAATAGAGACGTGATATGAAATCGCATTGTTACAACACTTTTCTCATCAGAACTTCTGATGAATGTAAATCTGAATTCCACACTGTAAGATAATGCTGAATGCCTAAAACATAAATTACGGTGAGGTAGATTTCAAATAGAAGCACCTATGAAGTATTTAAGAAACAAGACTCTCTAAATAATGCTGCATTATAAGCATCGAACTTGTGTGGCAGAGCGCATTTTTATTTAATAACAGTGTGATGCAGGATCATTTACAGAGAAAAGAGCAAGAATCCCATTTTTAGACACAAACCAAACAGACCTTTGAGTGAGACATGTATCCTCATGTAATTACATGAGTTTAAAAAGACGTAAAATCTTATCTAAATAAACTACTGGGGGACTATGAAGCATCACTTATATCTTTTACTTGTCAAGTTGTCAAACTTTTTATGAGTTGTCTGAGTTTCCTCAGTCATTCTGTGATTCTGTGATTAGTATATAAGCATAGAGCAGTATTTAACTTTGTGACCATGTAACTGCACTTGCAGACTGACATTATGGTTATTTCTGTTGTGGGATAGGTAAAATTCCATGGCACTGGACTTTGTTAAGATACAATGACTGGTAATCCTTATTCTTTTATTTATTTAACTCTTATTTTTCAATAGGCTCATACTGTAGCTACATTAATTATAATGAAAATGATTAATGATAGTAATAATACTCATTATGTTGTGCATATATTAACAGCACAAGCAGCACTTGCATCCTGGCGTATAGTGTACTGGAAATTCAGCTTTATTTTTGCGGGTTTTACTGCATCACACCACTCCTCTTCCCCCCAGACAGATGAGGTCCTAGTGTTACAGCACAAGTTTGCTTCAGAATCAGCACTAACTTGTACATTGGTTTTATAAATTATAAAGCTTAAGCATTTTCTCTTTACTTCCAGATTTTGACTCCCCTTGATGCTGGTCTATTCCTCAAAGTACTGCCTGATGACAAGATGGAACAACAGGCTGAACAGAGGCATCCTGCTGGGAAATGGCAGCACCCCCCATGACGTACATCTGGTACAAGTTTCTTCTAGCACATCATTATGGAAGGAGGAGACCAGTAGTCGTAGACCAAGATTGTTATAAAAAATCTGATTTGATTTTACATAACAATCTTCCAGCTATTGCATGCATTCAGCAGGCTTATGATTTGGGAGCGTGCTTTTACGATGTACACAGAAAATATTTTCCCAGGGTGTGAATCATGACATTTCTTTTATGGTTCAACATCCGAAAGTCAGCCTCCAGAAATCAAGAAAGCATTCCAGGATTTTATGTTCCCATCCCAGAAAAAAAACAGTTGAATATTTGCATCTTCTGTGAAGATTTTCCCCACAAGATCAAGTCTGAGAGCTTGTTCTGGTGATGCAGAATAGCCTACTGCCATGGGTACTGTCATACGCGCTCTGCCCCTCCCCAGACATGGTTCTGCAGCTCAGAGCCCGTGGAGAGGGTTAGGCAGGCAAGTGGGGAACAGGAGCTGCTGCAAAAACTGAAAGAAAGACAAACCAGCAGGACGAGGCACCAAGCTGAGCAGAGGAGAACTTCACGTAATGGACTCCTCTAGTCCTCAAAAAAGTTTCTTTGTAAAGTCATAGTTTTCTCAAACTACCAATACCTCTGTGTAAGAAAAAAACCAACAGCAAAACACATATGTGGAAAAAGAAAAATCTAATATCAGCCTTTCATCTAACGATCCTGAATATTCAATAACTCATATGAACAGCAGCTCTAAATGGACTGATTAAAAGCCCTAAATAATGAATAAATGACCATTATATGAGCACAGATCTGCCTCACATGTGCTACCTGGTATATATGAACATACTTCCATAAGGAAATTCATAAGGATTTGCTTCTGTCTCAACAGGGCCAGGGCAAAGGAAGGGAAGAGATGAGGTTTTAATGCCAGAAGTTAGGACTGACTGTTCAGAGCAGTCCTGCTATTTACTTTGCTCTAAACCACACCTGAAGCATACAGCTATTGTACACACAGGGGTAGAGTGAATTACGCAGGATGCTTACTGCTGTAGGGCTGTCAAGGACCTTCACTAAGCTGCAGCATTTGGCATAGTTGTTGCAGCAATCCTGCACAATGCCTGTATGTTTCTCAAAGTCCTTTTCCAAGACTCTGTGTGATTTAACTGAGAGCCAATATTCTATTTCCACAATATTTTAAGTTAACAGCAAAACATTCTGGACATATCTTATTACTCTGCTCATCTCTTCCCCCAGGGCTTCTCTGCTGCCTCTGACAGCTTTCTGATTGCAGCCTCTCCTCGCCCAGCAATGCCTCAAGTTTCATCATCCAAATTACTGTAGTTTAAGTCCCCTGCAGTAACTGTGTTTATTTCCAATATCCCAACAGGAAGACCCCCATCAAGATGAGTCATTCTTATTTCCAAGGGTGCTGTGCTGAGGCCACTCAGAGGAAGACGCAGCAGCAGCAACTTTGTGTTAGCCTAGTGGGGGGAAAAAAACAACAGAGCCCTGCTTTCAGCTAGGTTTCTTTCCAGCAATACAGATATTTTTTCCAGAAATGATGAAAATTACGAATACCTACTCTAACAAAAACCCTGTTGGAAGCACCAGAGTCCTGAAAACCTTGGGATGTGTGCCATGATGTGTGGAAATGCAAACCGGCTACTTTGAACTTGCTACCATCTGGACAGAAAGCGATGCTTTGCTGTGAACTCCACGGATCTGCTGGGCCTCTGAACTGTTCATTCATGCGTTATTTTTTTGGCAGCCTTCACCATTTCCACTGAATCACTGGCAGCAGCCTCACTAGAGAGCAGGTAAGCCTGACCCTGCAACTTATCTACCACTATTAATCACAAACTGTTAAAACAGTTCATAATAGTGATCATTCATGCTTCATTATAGTGATCATTCAGAGGGTTTTTAGGATGGTGTAACTCTGCCATGGAATCTCACACATACAAATTCTCAGAAGATTCAGGGTAATCTTTGCTTTCAGCTCAAAAGAGAACAAGAAAAGCCTTTCACCATGTTACTGCTGTAGCACAGATAGAGCCAGCTCATGCAGACCTTCAAACAATAGAGCTAGAATTGGGCCGAGATGTAGCATAAGTCTGAAGAGTTTTGGTTTTAAATCAAGGATGGCTTTCCAGCTCTAATTCTGCTATCTTTGAAAAAAATCCTTGCATATTACACACAGATAACACAGGCTAGTCACTGGACTGTAGTATCAAACATTATTCACTCTTCAGCTCCAGAGAGGTAGTCAAAAATAAACAAACACCTGTTTACATCAGCATATGAACCCCATGTTCCCAAAATTTTGAACATCGATGGAAAATTTGTCACTATACACATGCATGCTTATGTATGATATGATGTGGCTTTCTGGAGCCACTGCGGTTTGTCAGTGATATATGAAATGAGGAACCACAGCCCAGTGCACAGAAAACGCAAGCAACACCACCCAACAAGAAGGCTGAATTTTCAAAGTGCTGCTTAAACTCTTGTACAGTCAGTCCTATGAACAGTGGGACAGCCAGGGTAAGAAAGCACAGGATACAATTTTGGAGATGCGAGGGGAAAACATCTTCTGTCAGAGCCGTCTCACATATATAACTTTGAAAGCTGTCATTTTAATTGCAGACATTGTTCTTCCCAGCTACTTTTCTTTTCCCCATTGGAATGAAAGTGGTGCCTGACAGGCTGTTTGGAAGATTAGGGATTTCTTTGTTTTTTTGCTCTTAATGTTCTTGCTGAATTTATTTATATCTTGGCTGGTTATTAGAACTTGTTCCATATGGTAATCTGGCAATGCCAAGCCAAGGATTTAAAATTGAAAAATAGATTCCTTCAGCAAGAATATACACTTCCGTGACTTGGAAATTCACAGAAAAGTATTAGGACACAATTTAACCCAGTTTTTCAGGGGAGAAGTGGAGAGGGAGGTAGCTAGAGGGTAAATAGGAGACTATATGAAAGACCAAAGTAGAATTTTTTTTCATGTTGGAAGGTGGCCCAAAAGCAATGAGAACTGTAAGTCTGTCTTCTTCGCTTATTGTGTTGAAGACCTTTCATTAAAATCCTACTTCAACAAGAGAAAAGAAGACAGCTTTTCTGGATTAGAGGGTTTTCCAGTCTTCTACTTCTGTAGGAAATGCAGCTATGAACCCCTGGGAGGAGAGCAATAAGAAAACAGTCCAGGAAGCAAACAACTTGGACCCAAACTAAAAGAGATACTTGCCCATATAACTGGAACAGAAAATACCAATAAATTACATTTTCTGTTTTTTAAGCAGAAGCAGAGACAAGGCTGTTCTGCAATGCAAAGGGGACTCTCGGAAATGACAAATTATACACATCCAGGCTACCTTGAAAACTGTGCTTTAATGTGCCAAAGGAGGTAGCAATACTACATGCAGATTTTTGACCCATGCTTCAAAGGTGTCTGGATTAGAGCTGACCAAAAGTCTCAGATTCCCACTGGATGAGGGGGCTTTGGCTGGAAAACATAATTTCCTGCTTTGTAACTGGCTAGGATACAGTTTGGTTTGCAACCCACCTTCAGCATAAATTTTAAAAGAGGAAACACACAAACAAAACATAACAAAACAGAAAACAGATTTGCAAGTCCCACAGGCTTCTGAACAAGTATGTCACAATTTCCCCAGATTATTCAGAACAGGATGGCAGCAGCACTGTAAAAGTATATCGCATAGACAGCATCAGCAAGGGAAAATTGCATTTTTATTACCAATAAAGAAAAAAGTCTGAATTCACAGAAAAAGTACTTTTTCCACAGGCAAATGAGTAAAAACCTCATTTCAGTGAAGACAACATTCTCTATTCCTCCAATTCTGAACAATGGAGACATATATGTAGGAGAACAGAAAAGACTAAACAGTCCAATCTTTGCCAAATTCTGGCCAAAATTCTGCATGATTCAATATTATCACTAACAGTAAAGTCAACATGACGTGCAAGCAAGACTGATTTCAGACAATAGGTTCGCTTTTTTATTTCAGGGTCTTTTGTAAATCCAAATCAAAAATCCACCGAAATCAAGCATGCTGCTGATTTTGTTTCCACCTTGGCCATTATGCCAAATACAGCCAGTACCATCAGCCAAAAAATATAGGTATTAATGTATTGATAAGATTAAATAAAACTTTGGTTTTCAATGAAAGAGTCCCAAGGCACATTTCCCCAACAGCCAGTCCACCAGGAGCACGTCCATCACTCTCCAGTGAACCAAAGAGATGACTGCAGAAAGATACAGAAAAGGTAAATTGTCCTCAGACAGCAAGAAGCCCTGCTGTAGGGAATGGCACAAGCTCAAGTGGTGTTTTAAAACCAGCTCAATACACTTGAAGAGAAAGCAGACAATGCATCGATAAAACCATTCTGGACAAGGCCAGCACAACGACATTTCCCTGACTGCTGGGACTGGTGTCTTACCAGTGGTCAGGCAAATTTTATACTCCACATCTGAGGGGAGAAATTGTCTTCTGCTCTCCCCCTGCTCCAGCAAAACTCACAGGATTTTTATGCCGCACTAACTCATTCAATAGTTTGTTCTTCAATGTACCTCAACTGCCATTAATGTTACAGTAATTACAAGAAAAATCCCTTACTTGTGTGAAAACATACCTTTATATTTGCAACAATTTTCACTTTAAGACTGCACTGGAAACCAAGACACACTGAGTTTAACTGTTACAGGTTTGTGTCTTGCAGCAATTGAAGGTGAATGATCTTTTCCTGTTCAGTCTTTCACATTGAGGACAAACTGAGAAGAGCTCAAGGCAGGTGGGACCACGGTCCCCCAGATAAGATTCTTCTTTTCTGTGCCCTAATCAATGGGAAGGTCAGGGTCAAAGGCTGTTGAGACGTGGAAGGGACTGCAAACAAACTTCTAAAATTTCCCTTTTCCCCCACATGAAATGTCTTTCTGAGACATACTTTCACACACGTTCTATAAAATGTAATGGTAAAAGACATTACATTGTAAAGTCATGACAGGGAATAATAGCGCATCTGTGAAAAATCAATTTTTGTGTAAGTATATGCTGCATTTTCTAGTTTCTTGTCTGATCCACTGTAGAAGTTAGTATCTAGTGCTTGCTGTCTCATATATGGAGCAGTTTCCCATTTGCCACATCCCTTTATAGTGAATGCAAAACTAATAGTTCCCTTATCCTTTCCAATAGAGCTCATTGCTGCACAAAGAACACTTCAGGCAAAATAGGATTATCGTAGCCTACATACACGGCACAGGACATGTAAGGTCAAAAGTTTTCCCTGATTTTGGATATCCCAGTTGAGATACCACGCACCTCATTTTTTAAGAATGCTTAGCATTCTCTCTGCTATCTGGCTGACAGCAAAAACTTTATGCGCTGTACTTGCAGCCGTAAGCACTCTGCATTTTTTTAAATTAGATCCCAAGAACGTTAAGTTAGGCTAACAAAAAATGAATGACCAGCATGAACTGACGAGAGCATGGTTACTGGGTGTACTAGCATTATAAGAGAACTCAGAAGCACCAGCAGAGATTGCCCAGCTCTCCTCAAGGGTGCTCATCTCTCCCCGGAAGGAAACCACCCCTCCCCTCCTCCTCCTCCAGTCCCCTGTCTCATTCACACTACCCACATCCCCAAGAAGATATACTTTGGTGTCAGGGCCACCCCTCCAACTAACTGTTCCTCTACATAATTCACAAATAAGCACAGTTCACCTACTGACTGTGCTGCCATGATGCCTAATCACACATTGCTGAAGATGGATTTACATATTTCTATTTCACACCACTGAACAGGAAGGTCTCCTGGCAGCAACAAGTGTGATGCCAGGATCAGATCTGTAGTACGTATCATGGAGCTTGGTCGAGCACCTGCATAATTCTCCCAAGTAGGAGCACACAGCTTCTTCCCACCAGCTGAGACAGGAAGATGAAGAGGGACTGAGAGCAGCTCCTTCCAACTCCTCTGCACATAGCCTGTCAAAGCCACAAGCAAGTGGGTCTGTGGGACAGCAGTGCTTTTCCTTCCACAGAAAAACAGGCAGGACCTTTGAACTTCACAGAGGTTCGGTGAAGGAAAGGGAAGATGCTCAGGTATAACCCACCATATGAAATGAAAAGTATTCAGGATGAGAGATGTGGGACAAAAAGCAATCACTGCCCATGGCTGTGTGCTATCTGGGGAAAAGGACTGGGAGGAATTTGTTTTATTACTCCATGACTTACCTGAGCCCAGGGAAAGACAGAGATGCTTCTGACATCGACTTCATTAGCAGTGAAACTGCACAGCTCCTACCGTGGCATGTTCACAGCACATCCCTGAGAGACACAACTCAACCTCTCCACAGCCTGCATATGAATGAATTACAGGAAAAATTATATGCTGTCTTAGTCTTGTTCACTACTCCACAGGTACTAAAACCTTGCTGCCCAGCTTGGAAAGAGAGCTGCAGTGCAGCACTCTTCTGTGCCTGCCCCACCTCCCCTCACTCGTCTGTGGGGAAACCCTGCCAGCACAGCATCCAGCCTTCCCAGAAGCCGAGAGGAAACACCTTCGAAAACACCAGCAGAGAGCATCTAGGTGCCAGTTACAAACTGCTGCCTGACTACAGCTTTTGTCATGACTCTTCTGCTCTAGAAAGGCTTAGCCTTCCCACACTGCAGAAACTGGGTGGTAAGGGGGGAAGATACAGAGAAAGTAGTAAATCAGTGGACAAGACGGACACATAAACTGCTAAAAGCTGTAGCTTCCATATGCTAAAAAAGAAAAAAAAAAACAGAACGATATCAAGGCAATATCAGCATGTAATCCTGATGACAGAGCATTACATTGGATGCCACATACAATTCCTTCCAGGAAGAAAAATAAATGTTACAGGAGCAGCAATTCCCTGCTGCAGGACTGCAGAAAAACCTCAAAGAGTATTTGAGGCAGGGTTTAGAAGATAGTGCCTATAGGCCCTGGCACAGCTAGTATATGCAGACACACACAAGCACAGGGAGCAGACCCAGCCCTTCTGTGCTGTAGTATCAAAAGAATGTCTGCATAAGCCTAGAAAACCCTCGGTCCTGTCCCACAGGGGAAACTCAGGCAAACCATAAAAGTGTGTCTGAACGTATTTCTGTCTTCCCACATTTCTATGCTGCTGGGCATTCTTCTTGAGTCTACCCCAGATCTGCAAGTCCATACACATATTCTTTGGAGGCCTGCAAAAATTTTTGACCTTTCAGAGCAAGCATCACATCTTCTCTAAAAAGAAGAAATCAGTTAACAACCTATGGTTTTAAACTTCTGAAATTATTACAACTTAAAACATTAGAGCAATCTACTGAAAAAAAAAAGAAAAGGGGCCACTGTCTGGATGGCCTGAACCCCAGGCATGCAAAGGTCACAGCAATAGAATGGGGGTCTCTGCAAAATGAAACTCAGCCCTCACCTCATCTTGCAGTTTGTTCAAAACCTTCACCGCTGCTGAATCAGTAAAGTTTCAAAAAGCCACTCTGCATGTGAGCCACAGTGGCTGTTTCAGACACAGATGCACACGTGTGGGAGAACGTGTTGCAGCACGGGGGGCTGCAATCACAGCAGAAACGAGTAACTTTCACAGGGGTCATGGAGCTGTAGCATGAAGCAGTTCAGCAGCGACCTTACAGATCTCAGTAATACCCAAAGAGCTGCTGTTTTCTCCTGTCACTGTCTTCAAGGAAAATATTTTCCTGCATATCATGTCTTGTCTCCAGCAAAAACACCATTATATCATCATTAGCCTGAAGGTTTTGGAAAGAATTCCCATAGTAAGAAATATTTTAGGTTTATAACATAGGTGTGATCAGGCCTATCTATTGACAAATTTATTTCTCAAATATTTTCTCCTGGTTCCTAGAGGATGCTCAAGCTGTTTGGGAGACTGCTACTTGGCACAAGTCACAGCTGTGCTGGGTACTGTGCTAACAAGTGAAGAATATACATGGTCACAGTGCAGTGCACAATTTTTGGTCAGCCTAGAGAGACCACATGAATGACAGATACGTGGCAACCACTGCCTGTGACACTGATCAATACCAACAGCCTAGCCGCTGTTAACACTCTGTAGGTGTCCTGGGGCAGGTCTCAAGTCTCCATTTTCTACTCGACAAGGCTCCCGTCTTCAACCCAGAACTGTCTCCCAGTGCTGCCATCACACTTTCTCCCTCAGCACAGATGAGTCTGCTACTCCCCTGATGAGTCTGTACTAGTAATCTTTCCCAAAACACAGACTAGTTTAGATTGGAAAGGAGGTCATCTGGTCCACACACCACACCACCATCACCCCCCACTTAACTACAGTCAGTGGGAAAGAACTACAAGTAGACACAGTCGATTTAAGACAAAAATGAAGAAAGAGGCGCAGGAACTATCAACTGTTTAAAAATTAACTACCCACCTCTCAGTTTGGGAGAAGCAGGAGATGAGGCACTTGCCACAACAGCATCAGGACACAGTCCCCAGAAAGAAAAGTTGAGTTTGATGCCAAGCCCTGTGTGACTGATCCTTTGCTGTAGATGATCCCACAGAACCCCTGCCATTCCCTGCGATGCCTTGGGGCATTCCTGTACCCTGCTCTGCAAAGGGAAGTGGCAGCTGCTCCTCCCCAGGACTACCTGGTGTTGAAAATCCTACAGGAATCCTCTTAGCTGCAACTTCCTGTTCTCACAGTCAGGCGCTCTGTTGAAACACTGTCTTTTGGGTTATTTTGCTGGTTTATTTATAAAAGATAGACACCTCGTGGGAAAGACAGGCAGGCAAAACACAAATCTATGTCCTTTCTCCATTTATTAAGAATAATGAAAAGCAAATAAATGCTTTGCTGGGAAAAGTAAATGTTCCAGCAGTCAAACATGATCTTATTCTGGTACTGTGTTGGTACGCTAGCTGAGTCTCACAATGCGGACTCAGACACCTGCATGTTGTATGCATCTGTATTTCTCTCTTCTTCCATATTTATGCATAACGTATTTAAGATAGGGACAATGCAGTCACAGGAAAAAGCAGAAATTGCTCTTGTAAACACATCAGTAGTCACGGAATTTCAGACCCTAAAGAGAGAGTTGATCATTTCAATACCATAAACCAGTACGTTCCCCAGTGGCAATGTATTTCTAGCATCACCAAGATACTACATGTTATTCCCACAGTTATTTTCTTCTGCAACTGTAAACCTTGTTTTCTGTAGCTGTTTCATTGTGAATGGAAAGACAGTCAGGTACCAGCTGTACTTTGAAAGGGAGACAATCCGTGAAAGCCTTGTGTCACTTTCTGATCTTGTTGCTGCAATTTTATGAAGAGGAGGTGGCCAGTTTGTTTGCTGTATAACATGCAGGAAAAGACTATGAGCTACAGCCTGCTAGATTTTCTACAACATCCCAAGAGCAGAAGGAAGTGAATAATGCAAAGAAATATATAGAATATCTTCTTCACTATAGATGGGAGGTGTGCCGAGGACTATTTGCTAGTCAGTAATCAGTAATCAGTAAGCTGAAGAAGTAGTTGACTAAGACATCTATTTGCAAATTTCACAGAATTGCCAGGGCTTGTTAGAGAGCACTTCAATGGAGAGTTTGATCAACTCTGGCATTAGAGGAAAATGCTGCCCATTGCCTGTAAATGTCTGACCAAAGGCCCATTCAAGTTGCTGTAATATCTGGTGCAGTTCTGATACTGTACTCCAGGTAGCTGATAATCACATTGCTTCAAAAGTGATTACCAGGAGTTATCTGTACAGCTAGAGAGGGAAAACTTCTATTATGTGTCTTCAGAGGACAGTTACAACAACCTGATGCAAATATGCCTGCCCTTCTTCCTTTCCCTTTACAAGACCACCCTCTGCAACATTCCTTCTGCTCACCCTTTCATTTTCCAGTGAAAGGCATCCCTAAAGCCTCTTTGGTTCATTCCAATAATCTCAAAAGCATCTTCATCTTGATCTGAGGGCTGCCTCTCTTTATGAACTGTGCCAGTTGAACATCCCCTTAAACTAGTCCATTAGTCATTCTTGAAGCACATACCCTCTGAACACAATTTTGCCATACCTGCACAAAGAGGCCACAGCCTCAGCCCAGCAGCTAAGGGAAGCTGGCTGACTTTCTTTCTCGCCATAAGCATGTGTTGGCAACACCACTAAATTCTTCACATCGTCCATTATATGCATGGTATTTGGGGGTTCTCAGTGTAATTTCTCAATGTGACTTCTCATGGTAACAGCCTGTCTCTTGAAGATGACCACTACTGCCCTATTTGCTTTCTGGATAGGAAATAAACCTACTTGAATCATAAGGAGAAAGAATTAAAATACACCTAAGAAAATTATTTTTAAGTAAGTAGCACCAAAACTGTGTGAGTTTCCATGCATACATAGAGTCTAATACACATACATAGGGGGAAGCTTTAGTAAGTTGAAGAAAAGAATGTCACCGTTCCAGAAACTGCAGTAAAGTCCTAAAAAGTACAGAATTCCACTGTTTTTTTTCTCTCCTGATTTCAGTCACAGGTCCTGTAATACTGATTTTGTCCCTATACTGCCAGTTGCTGTAGATGGTGGGTGACTAAGATTTAATTCACAACCATTTATGCTAGCATGTGTTGAGACAAATCTGTAAAGGTAAATTGAGTGCATTCGTTTAAGTCTCAAACATCAAAGAAACTAAGATGAACCTTAAGCATATTGCTTTTCAAAAACTAATTTTAAATCCAGTCTCATATTTTTGATCATGCTGAGCTGGAGGTAACTCAAATCATTCTCTCTTCGTCTAACCTTCAGCCTTGCTCACTATCCTTCCTATGTGCTGAATGAGAAAGGAAACCGGCGGATCAATTATTTAAAGTCTGTTGTAAAATGGCTGCATGCATTTTATAAGATTCATTTTTGTTATGGAGGATGATCAGTAAAGATATATATCGTGTAGTGGGGATGTAGCAGAAAGATTATTAATTCTTGAAAGTAATTCAGCCTGATGGATAAGGTATGTATGTAGATACTGCCGATGTATCAAACAGTATCCTGCAGAGTAAGATAGACAAGGCCGTTTGCACACACATGAGCAATACCTAGTCCTGACCTGGCTGAAGAAGCGGAGAAGGCACCACATCCAAATAACACTGTAATTGCTGTCTCCAGTCCCACTTTTCTTCAAAGAGATAAGCAAAGCCCAGTTCAAAGACTGTCTGAGGTCTGAACAGGGTTTTGACCCCTTCCAGCCCAACTGCTGCCAGTTTCACTTTGTCAAAGATCCCTCTTCAAAATGTGCTCTTCTGTACTGATAGAGTCCAGCTCCTGTGCTCCCTATAAACCAGGCAAGTTTGAGAATTCTTTTAAATTTAGAAATCCCACAATGCAAATGTCACTTCAACTGATTTTTTGAAGCCTTATTATTTTTTTTTCCTTCGGATTCTTAGTGTCTCTGCACTGCCATGCATTTCACGCTGTCCTAACGGATAACAGATAGGTAGTTAAAAGGAAGGGCAACTGTTTTAAAAGAAAAGTAACAAAGTAACTACAAATGGGGCACTGCGGTAGAATTCAGGTTTCGAGACACAGGAGCAAGGGAATAAATCAAATAACTCGGACTGTCCAAGGCAATATGACGGAGTGTGGAATTTTTGGCACGTAACAGTCTCATGATGAATGAAAACACAAACAAAAATCAATGGCTGAGTTGCTCAAAGAACAAATTTTCCCTAGCAGTAAAAAGACTTGAATACTGGCTGCCAGCCTAATTTCATTAGGAAATGCATTCCAATTAATGGAAGCTCTGCAAACAAGAGATAATTACTAAGGCGAGACAGAGGAAAGGCCTTACAGCCTTCCAGCTTCACCTCTTTGGTTGCAGCTTGCCCTTCTCTCCTTACAATTCATTTAAGGTGCGGGTTGTTGGGTTTCTGCAAGTGTATTTCCCAACCCCGCCCCACCATTCCTGCTGCACAGGACTCTCCTTGCCTGCGCCTGACATTGGCCTCGTCCCACACACACTCTATACACTGTGAAGTTTCCCATGCTGGGGAGGAATGTCCTGGTTCTCACATCTCGGTGTCTGAATGCCAGTTGTGCCATTATTCCTGTGTTACTTGTTTATATTCGTTTTGATGCTGAGTTTCCTGTGCCAAATTAAATACTGGCACAGACAGGTGCCTGAAATCAAAGTTGTGCCTGCTTATGCTCTGGTGGATTTAGTTTTTTATTTCCATGATTTCATTTCCCAGGAAAACAGCAATTATGTAACCTCGGTAGAAACAGATGCCAACAATATTAAACCCTCACAACTGCACTCCTTTCACCCCAAGGGCTTCTTTCAATGGGAGGATGGAAAGTTTCTTAAAACCAAACAAGCAACACAGTCCTTTTGTTTTAACAGACGTGCTTCCCTAGTCTATCTGCACGTAGGCAGAAACTTGAGACATTTTGCCTCCCTCACGTCATCCCCTTAAACGCTGTGTGCTTACAGAGTGGCTTTGCCACATCTCTCTCACAATCAATATTGGCCTTGACCCAGAGGGTATTGGGCAGCCCATCATGATGGCTTGCAAAGGGTCACCTTCTGTAGAACCCAGCGTCGAGGATGTGTCATCCCCAAAGTTCCACCGCTGCGCACCAGAGGATGCTGCTGCCAGGAACAAGGACACTTTGCAGGCGCCGCATCTCGCTTGGGATTTTTCTCCCTGCAACTCTGCGGAAAGAAGTTCAGGTACATCCGTCCATACAACAAATAAATCCCAAGTGACTGCAACTCCATTCTCTTGCTCTCTCTTTGATGTCCAGCACAAGATGAGTGTCTGTAGTCCCAGCAACTGCGATGCCAGCTCACATGGGCCAGCGTCAGGGCCACCACCTAGCTCTGACATCCAGCTGCAGCAGCCAAGGGTGCTAACAATCCTATCCAGTGAGGGTGCCGCCAGCGCTGGACTCCCTGCCGTCTTCTGTGCTGCCACTAGCTAGCTTGGGTATGGAAACATATGGGCGAAGTCTATATAAACCAAACCAGCAACAAAAGCATAGAGGCAACCCTACTGCTTCCAGAGACCTAAATCTCAGTGGGTCACCCACTTAATCACCTGTTCACATTTAACCTACTTGTTCGAAAACTTCAAGTGTCTGTCCGCAGCCACCACATGGCATCACATACTTACAACAGCTTCACTAACAGGCAAAAAAGAAAGAGTAAGCAGAGAAAAAGCACTGGGCTCGTGGCAAGGGACAGAAGCCTAATTTACCAATGCTAATAGCTTGAGTCACTGATTAAAAAAAAAAAAACAAACCAGACAAAAAAACAGACTATATCACAGAAAGCAGTAGTACTACGTTAACTATTGTGAAGCCAGAGCATGCCTGTTTCCAGCGGCTGATCAACTCACTACGAGTGTTTTAGACATGGCGTGGTATTTCCAGCTCTGTAGTTCTGAAGTGTAATGTACCTTTCTCTCCCATTGTGGCGATACAAGATCATAATTTTAAAGGTCTTCCCTGGCATGGCTGCCAAGCTGTTTGTCTGAGCTGCAGTGGTATTTTTGGAGACAAAGACTTGGACGCGGTGTGGGACAGGTGGCCTGGCAGCAGTGGTAGGAAGCTATCAAACCGTGCAGCATACATTTCAAAACACAAACCAGAGGGAGAGGAGATAAATCATTTACTGTATTTAACTTAGCATATTGCTACTTTTTGTGACTCATATAGTCTTGCGGAAGACTCCCCAGCCAGGATAAGACAACTTTGAAGGAAAGATGATGTAAAGTTTAAGGACTGCTATGCATTTCTGAAGTTAGTGTGCAAAAACACGTAGAGGCAGCAGTGAAAGCAACAAAATTAAAGATGGGGAGGAACCTGTATCACCCCATCTCCCTTCACTCTCCCTGGGTTTCAAGGACCTTCCTAAGCTTCATTGGTCAAAACTAAACCTGAACCATCCTCTGAAGGCCAGCGCAAAGAGGCAGCAGCCAGCAAAAACATCAGTACTTTGCACTCCACCTGAAGTGTCTGTCCATAGTGCTGGCGCTGGCCCTCCCGGGCAAAGCAAGCCCCCACCCGCTTCCAGTGGCAGGACAGGACACCTGCCACCATGTCACCAGGTCGCTCGGCCAGAGCTTGCGCATGCCCACAGTGCAGTCGAGCTGCAGGCGGCCCTGACCAACAGCCAGGCGCACAGAGGAACCACTGTACATTCACGGCAGGCCCAAGAGAGTGGGAAAGCAGGGTCTCAGTGGAAAATGTCTCACATAGCACCTCTGACCATTTCTTGCCCAGGCCCTGAGCACCACTACCACAGCAACTTGTATGTCCCACACCTGGCTACCCGCTTACTGAAGGGTGTCCTCAGCAGCAGATGGGGAAAAGGCTTATGACCAGATTAAAAATGGGGGCATGACTGCCCTGCAAAAGGGATCCTTCTGTTTCTGGGATACTTACAATCTCCGACTCAGCGTGCCACTAGGTATGTACTAGTCGTGTGCCGAGGGCTGTCAGGCACATCTGGCTGGACCACATGTGGTGTGAGATTTGCAAATCACAGGCACAGTGCACCTGGTTTTCCCTCCCACCCCAATTCAAGTTGAAAAATTCCCAAACAGGGGCCTCCCTGGGAAGACTCAACTGTATGGCAATTCTTTTGAAGGTAGTTAGTTTTAATCCAGTTACCAAGAGCTACACGCATTCTGTGCTCTTCATTTTAAGCTGGATTCCTTGAGAAACAGGATTGTCTGAACACTGGCACTTTTGTCCCCACAGGCTGGTTTCAGCTAAATTCGACAAAGGGGTAGGTGTCACCAAGCTACCGAAATCCAACAAGCTCCACAACAGGGGCGGCCAGGCAGACAAGGGAGGCCTAAATTGGCGCCCCTGTACAAGAAAAAATAATCCCATTAAAGCAACCACAATGTCAGATACTGGAGTGCTCACGGGGTGGAGAGATTTTATTGCAGCTCAGCAGTGCGTAAAGCTTCAGGCAGACCTCATTGCTAGTTAGTCACAGGGTAATGCAAATACAAGACACAACACTATGAAAACAATCTTGTGCAGAACAGCCCCCATCTCACAGAACAATTTATGAAAAAAATTAGGATGTCACACAATACTGCATGCCCTACAGCAATTGAAATTATTTTTACCAGCCAAACTTATAGAAAAAGTCATCGGCTATACTTAGACATTTTCCCCACATCCTTCACTAATTTATATTGTACTCATACATTTACTGATTGTGCTCTCCCTCCCTTTCCCCCACCCATCACGACCTGGCCCAGAATGGACACCAGAATAACCTGCTATCATTTCCAGGGTCATCACAACAAGTGTTCCCTTGCATCTCTCAGTCTTTTATTGCAAAAATACACTGTTCCCATGCCTGGTTCTCTCTGCCATCTGAGTCAGGAGAATGAATCATCAAAAATGCTATTGTCAAATGCTTTCTATGAATTATGTTCTGCACTGCAGTGGCTTGCTCTGCTCAGGATTCTCTATTTTGATTATTGGTATTTCTCCTCGGGATTGCTTTCAAAAACCATTGAAACAAAGTCTGAGTGTCTCCAAAAGGGGGCAGCCCATTTTAAGCCATTTTAAGGCTTTTTTTTAATGGGCACAAAAATGAAAGTATAAGCCAGTTTGTTAGAAGACTGATGTGGAAAAGTAACATCACTGTAGGTGAGAACGCATTCTGTCTAGAAAACCTTATGATAAGAATGGGAGATATATTATACATCCATGTTATATAACTCAGCAACATCTCATCAGTGGGATACCAGTAAGTTCCAGGAACATACATATACCAACACACAACTTTAAGAAATACCATTCCTATCAGCTATATATCTATTGCTGTATTTCTCACAGTCTAGCTTCATTTCAAGGGCAATAAGGACACAATCTTTAGAATTTGCTATCATCAGGTACCAGAGGTACAGAAGAGAAGCAAGTGTTGCTGATCCTTGGTGTACAACTTTATCCTATTAATATGCTTTAGCAATTACAGGCAATTAAGAATTCTGTGTGAGTTTTAATCCCCCCAACCCTGACTGGGGTGGGAACTGAAGGAGCTCAGTGAGCTAACTGAACCAAATCTGTGCTTCCGACAAACAATGCAGACACCAAAATAGACATCCCTGCTCATTATTTTGATGCTGGGTAATATAAAAGACAAAAAGATTGTAAAAAACGCAAAATCTAGAAACTAAACTAAAACTAGATAGTTTCAGTCTAGAAATAAGGCATATGGTTTGAACAGTGAGAGCTTATGAAATGAGAAGTCCAGTACAGCAGAAGCCAAAGGATATCTGTCATTTAATTCTTCTTTGAAGCTAGTGTCCCTTTCTAAAGACTTAAACTTTTTAAAAGATTTTTTTAAGGTTTCATGCCTGTGACAGAAAATTCATCCCACAAATAGAAAGTTATTCTAGTTATTTTCAATTTCATTGGTTTTCACCAGAAGAAGTAGTCATTGGATCGCTCTCCAAAAGCTTGTATTAGATCCTCCATCATTCACCACCGGCAGATCAAAGCTGGATGACTTTCTAGCAATATAGAGACTCAGATGCAACAATCCCTGGATCTCTTTCATGTTGGAAATCTGACTAGAGCAATACAGCGCCTTCCCTTCTTAGCGTCTACAGAAAGTCCTCATCGCCACTTTTTCTTATGCTTAACCAGCTATTAGAACTAGATCTTAATGAAAATGGCTTCCTAAGATAACTAATTATTCCTTTAAACAATACCATCTTTAGCTTGTGAAGGAAGAATATAATTTCCTACCAAACTCCACCAATGCTAATTTTTTATAAAGACACTGAAACAGAGAATATGAGAAAATAATTATATCAGGCCGTAGGAAAGTGATAACATTTCCAGTGTCATGACTGTAAGGAGAACAGAAAATGGCATAAAGTATACCCATTTTCACGACAAAAGCTGTAATGAGAAAAAGTGCAAAACTAATCTGCTCCAGAAGTCTACACTATCTGTTCTTCCATCAGTTATCTATTCTGATCATGTAGACAAGAGTTTCTGCCTACAGAGTGAATCCACTCTGATAGTTAATCCTGTTGCCTTGCAGCTCTCCCTGGAGACTTGAGGATACCAAGTATTATGTCCCTGTGTAGCACTGCTCAGACGTAGTCTAACAATTCCACTCATCAAATCCTTGCCATGTGTGTATCTCCTTGAAGAACACAGAGGACGAAAATCCCGTCTCATCCACGTATCGATTTCATTCCAAGTCGATGTAGCAGGAGCCTGACTTGCAGATCCATCTTGCTCTTTTGCAGCTTCTTCTACAAACGCACTCCCTGCACAGCAGGAGGCTGAACCAACAGCTTTAACTCTTCCTCACGCTATCAACTGCTTAGTGAAATGATCTAGGCCATGAACATTTGCAAATTAAACATCATAATGGGTTGTCTGAATTACCAGATAATCAGATCACATGTCTTTTTCTGAAAACGATGTACCTCGACTGATATAGGAATTAAAATGTAATAAGTAGGATACAATCTTTCCCACCTGTGTAGTACAGTTGGACTACAGAATTCCCTCTGCTGTTTAAAGTACCTAGTTTCTAATTCTTCACTGCATTTTGGTTTTATTTGTAGTCTGGTAAGAGCCTCTTTTTTTCTTGCAAAAATATCTCTTTTGTGATCTCATCTTTTCTTTCACCTGCCTTTTGTCACACAGACCTTTTGAGTGTGACAGTGGTTGCAATTTCTTTCCATCTTTTGTAGTTTCTTATTTGAAATTAACATTCTAGGTTGTAGAAATAAAAAGCACCTCATATACTAACTTCAGAGTGTCCATTTATTTATAGCTTGTGCATTTTATTCCTTCCCTACCAAGCATCTTCTTCATTTGGGTTTTCAATTATACAAAATTTCGTCACAAGCAGAACTCTTCTTTACATGGTGTTCAGATCAAACAGTAAGCTGCAAAAGATCTTTATAGACAGAGTACACTGCATTTAATATATGTGGGATATGAAAGATGTTGTATATAAACAGCTTTTTAGCCATAAGTAATATATTTCCAGAAATGCTTTTTTACAGAACTAATATATTCTCAGTGTTCTAGAGATCAATACACTATTTCCTTTAAAATTATACATATGTAATTTAATATTATAATAATCTTTAAACTTAAAGCCTTTTCAATGCAATTAACTATTTAGCTTGTCATGTCATAGAAAGCAATTTATCTGACAGCGTGATTCCAAAATACAGATTTCAGACTACAGCATTCCTTTGTGCAGAATAGATCTTCATATACTCACAGAAACACAACTCAAAGAGTTTAGGAGATACTAGGAAACATTTTCTACCCAAAGGCAATTGCATTCAAAAGAAAGAAGCAAAGTGTTTTACTGATTCTGATTCAGTTACGTGGAATTACAAAACAGCAGTATATTTTTAGTTAGTTACAGATGGAAAAGGGCCTCTGTCATATCAGGTTGTACAGAATAGCTATTTCTTTCCCTCTGTAATTTGTAAGTGGGAAGTAAATTACAAGCAACTTCTCCCCATTATCAGTCTATCCTCAATTACCACAATCAACAAACTCACCACTTTGCTTTTTTATATCCTGCTTCTCCCTTTCTGTATCTTCTCTTCATCTTTCAAGAAGTAAGGTCTAGGCATCAAGAAAATTCATCCCTTTGTAAGCTTTTCTGCCCTTGGCCACATAAGACTTTCAGTCCCAGACAACTTCTCCAGGAATTATCTTTTCCTCAGTTAATTATATTCATGTTAATACAACATTTAGCTATAAACATATATATGAATACACATACACATGGGCCCATCTGTATTTACCTCCCTCTCAGCCACCCTTGAGCTGGCAACATATGCCTCCCTGAACTAAGAGAGTGGGTTGGGGTTAAAGCTAGGACAGCCAGCATGTTCTTAGATGTGAATTTGCATCATGGGAAGACACAGTCCAGCCTCTTTAAAAAAAGCACGCAAAATCCACTTTATTTAACACATTTCTTCAGACAGAGCATTCGAGCAGCTGAGGAATAGCTGGAACTGAAGCTCAAACGTGTTGCAGTGTGACTGCCTGAGCTCCTGGGGCTCTGCCCTGACATAGCCTACCTACCACACAAGACTTCAATAGCGCAGATACACTGACGGTGGGGCCCACCCATGTCCCATGGCTATCGCAGGCCTATTGTTTTCATTCAGTTGCTTACAATCACTCATAAGTCTGTCAAGATTCATGAGTACTTCTTAAATACAATTGTGGGAACAAAAGTTCAACTTCCAAGCCATTTTGCTCCATGACAAATAGTGCTGATCTTTAAAGCTTGGAAAAAAAGAATACTTTTATGACCTCATTGCAATTCTTTAGTGCTGTGACCCTGATGTTTGTCGAAAGGGCAAAGTATCACATACTGTGCATCTTGCTAATCTTTCCAGTGCTTGTGTTTAGGNCATGCATCTATGGCCGGGTGCTAGACTGCGAGCAGAAAGCTCATAATTAGTACTTCTCTTTTGATGTATGTCCGTGCCATTGGCATGTATTTCTTTCCCATCAAGGCTGGTCATTCAGCAGTCAAATCTGCAGCAGGCACACTGCAAGCAGATGGGGCTGCCATCCAGGGACAGATAGCCAGCTCCTCCAAAATTCCTACCCCTCTGCTGCATCCAAGGGCAGGGGAAAAGGGGTGCACCAGTAGGGGAAGCCAGCAGGGTTTACATGACTGCATGGGAATAAAGTACATTACTGGTACAATTTAGTTACTGCAGCACCACACAGTACAGATTACATGGTATGTTCCTGTTCTGACATTAAAAAAATACAAACCTTGTTTGGGTTTGATCAACATTTAACAAAACAGATGACAACTCTGATCAGTTTTGTGTTTTTCACAGTATTGGTTGTAAGCTTTAAAATAACTCTCATGTTGTTTTTAACTTCTAAGTTTAAACATAAAATAATATTTATAAGTTTATACTGGGTGTATTTCTGCGCACATATAATTCAGAGTAATAAGTGAAAGACAGAATTATTTTGGGTTGGTTTTTTTTTCCAGAAAGTATCACACTTTTCCCTGGAACCTTGAAGCAGACAGACTCTTGCCAACTGCGATGTGCCACAGAAACAGGACTTCAAGCTATTAGTCACTGATAGTCAACAGCTTCAATTTCTAGCTATTGGATGAGCTGCAAGTGTAAGACAAAACGTGTTTCTCTCTTCAACACAGCAGATGTTTAATCATTTCACTAACAAGGCAAGGTTGTTGAATTACCCTGCTAAAACCTTGATTTACATTGTGGCAGCTTGGTGCAGTTATTGAAACAGAGATTAGACCATCCTTTCTGGGATGTTAATGGTAAATATTCATTGAATACTACTTCTGTCTTTGGAAAGATACCAGTGATTGAGGAGACAAACTGATTCAACAACTAGATTTACAAACCTCAGCAAACAAACATAAGGCTAACCTAAGCCAGTACCTTTCATACAGATGCTTTAATAACCAGAATCTTCAGAGCAGAGATGTCAGACAGATGAACACAAGTCCTCTCAGATGAGTTTGCAATTTCTACCATCGGGCAGGTCACTGGAATACAGACACATACAGCAGGAACCCTCTTGTCTTCTCAGTGAGGAAACTGATAGTCCTGGGTACGACTGAGACAGCCACATTCATTCTTTTGGCAAGATAGAGCAAGACAAAAAGAGATAAGGATGGTAATTTGTAGACTGTAACACTTGAAGACCTGGACACAAGAATAAGAGATCATTACACTAAGTCCCATTTGAACAACAGACAGAGGCACCTCCAATCCAAGTGTAAAACTGGAGGGCATAGCTCAGCGCAACTTGGGCGGGAGGGAGGAGGCGGGCAAAAGAAAGCAACTGGATATTCTTTTTAAGCCTGCCAGGCAATGATCAGCTCTTACAAGAAATTCAATTGGTGCCAAAAATTGTGGAGAAAGGATCATTTTAAGGCACAACTTCAAAGAGGAGAAAGATATA
>VYZW01000730.1:94550-223999 GCA_013401315.1 Balaeniceps rex
TCTCTGTACATCTGAGATCCCTCGGGCTAACCAAGATGTCTAAGCCGTAATACTAAAGTTGGTTTTGCTTTCTGTCACACGCCACTTCAACACTAAGAAATTTCAGTATAATCTCAAGCAATCACCTCACTGCAGAGAGCCACAAAATTCTCTCAAGGGGCAATAATATAAACACAGTCACAGACAAACTCTCTACCAGGGTTTTGGTGAAACCTCTGTCAAGAGCAGTCCAGAATTTCATCCAGCTCAAAGTAAAAATTTCATCTTAGCCCCTTACTGCATTAGGCCAATTCAGAAAGTTGCCTGAGTTGAGCACTATGTTCAGCTGCTCTAGGTACAGGCCAAAACCAGCTGCATCAGAGAACAGGAGTACGTAAGTCAAATTCCCATTCTCTTTGTTCTGGTAATTTAGAAAGTTTCGAGTAACAGGATAAGAGAGCAACAGGAGAGAGGAGTGCGGTGTACACACATCTGCCAGGTTCTAAAATATACACAGGACTTCCCTTGCTTCCATTCCTGACAATAAAGACTATAACATAAAGCCAATTCTTTCATATAAATTCTGCGCAGAGCAAGAGACTAAATTAAGTTTCATCCATGTTCAGAGGCCTGAATACAGCTTCAAAGTTCTCTAAACAATTAAGCCCTTGGACAGAGATCCATGCTTCTCTTGGAAATGTCTGTATTAAGCACAAAAAAGATTGAATTTACATAATATTTCTTACATGACAGGAGCCTTCTTAGAGTTCAGATCTGAAAAACACCAGACTTTCCAGAATCACAGCCTTTTTTAACTAGAATTTCTTTTTAAATAATGTTGGTACTGATATTGATATTCCAATGGTCAGTTTACCTGACTGTTACAAAGGTAAACCTTGCCTGGGTCCAGTTTCACTTTCCAGACACTTTTTTTACATTTGTTAAATTTTTTTTTGTTACACCTTTGCTGACTACACTGAAGAGTGCCTTTACCCATATGATGAACCAGAATCGGTACATAAACGGAGCAAGCGATACTGAACCACCCCTCTTTGGTAAATCCAGTAGATAGTGACCTTGGAGTTCAATTTTTCCTAGTCTTTTATTGCCACGACACTACCGAACCCCCTTTCTCCTTCCTAAAATCATGTTTATTTATAGAAACATGATTTGCCTGTGCAAAATATTTCTCTACCCTTACTCAGTACTGCCAAGCATGCATCCAAGACCCACACTAGCTCACTAAAACCTCATTCATGATACACTACAGCTTTCACCCACTTTACTAACACTGACAGATCTCTTTGCATCAGATAGCTATGCTCTTTCTTAAATTTCCCTTAGTCCTGTGGAAAACTGATATTGTTACCATCTAGGTCATCAATAAAAGTGCTAAATAGTTACTGATAATAACCAGTTCTTATAGGATCCAACAGAAAGACACATAGTCAGTGAGGATTCCCCATTTACAGTCATGTTTCATAGCCTGTCTGCCAGCTTTTAGTCCATTTAAGAAGCATCGCATTGATTTCATTTCAGTCTAGTTACTTCATCAAAAAATCATGCCTCACAGAAGCGTCTTATATATTACTTCAACACGATGGCATTGATCAAACTGTATTTGTTATCTCTCAAATAAGAAAATAAAGAAAGGAATAAAGAGTCAGGTTGATAAAATCTATTTTCCAAAAATCACGTGTGACTAGTCTGAAAGAATGATAGGAAGTCTAAATTTAGTCCAATAGAATTTCTTTTATTTTTTCCAGGTCCAGAGCCAAATCGATAGGCTTGCAATTATCCAGAAGATTCCTTTTCAACGCATTGGTGACAAATTCCCAAGTTCTCTGTGTTCCAAAGCATATTGAGAAATTCAAGCTTCATAACCCACAGAACTCTCCAGTGAATTCCTTAAAAAGTTCTGAGTATTTGTTTTCAGGTCCAGATGTTTAAATAAGCTTAATAGTAACAGTTCACACAGTAGCACAACAGTAGTTTACACAGTAGCACAGCAGCACAGCAAAGGTGGAGAAGGGTGTTATATACTTCATGATCACCATCAGCAGAGGCACAGCAGCCCGTCCTTCACTGACGCGTGAAGAAGTAATTCAATGAACACTTCATTCAAATTCTAATGGACATTTTTCACCCAGCAATGGCCCATTCTTTTGTTCAGACTACTTTTTTCTTACCACGCTTCTTTAAAATAAAAAAAGCAAGAAAAAGATATTTCATCCACAATTCTATTCACCATTGATATTTTTGTGTGCCTTTATCAATTTCCTGAAGTCCTTAACTTTTATTTTATAAAACTTTTACACCCCTACCTTCTCACTTGGGGATTTCCATAGTAATAATTTTTCTTCGTTGGGTTTTCTTTGTCTTTTTGGTCATCAGGTTTAATATTCTTAAACAGAAAGAAAATGTTTTACAATTTTTTTTGTCTTGAAACTTGTTTTCAGCACTATGAAATTGGTCATTTTCATAGACCAGTGAGAATAGGGACTTGAATATATTTATTACAGGAAAACAGAATAAAATTATGATCACTTATGCCTAATTAGCTACTCATTAGTAATTTGCATGTCACACAGAGATACACTGTAGGAGAGGAAAAGCTGTGGTATTGCTGACTACAGCTACCACGACACTCAATACAGAACTACACCTTCAAGGAAAATCCTTACATGCATCCCCCAGCGTCCCCCTCTCTGCTGTTGAAAAATTCACCTGCAAGTTACTGCTGACCAAAGGCTCATGGCACAGATGGGGGCTTCTTGCTCAGCTCCTCAAAGAGTGGCAGCACGGACCAGATGGACTCCTGGCTCACCCTGCAGCATCCCTACATGGTGGGTTTCTACAGAACATGCTTTTTAATGGTCCTCCACATACACAGCAGAGCAATTCTGCCTGTGGCCCCCTGTCCGAGGAAAGTCAAGCAGATCCCTGCTAAATCTAGGCATATTTTCTTGGCTCTGGCCAGCTGAGATACACACTAGACAGCAACTTGAATGGCATTTTCAAGATAAGATCCCAAAACAGAAATTCAAAATCAGGACACAAAATTCAATTAATATCATATGCAGATCAAGTGAGGAAAAGAGTTTCTCAACCAGAATGCATAAGATTCTAGAGTGGAAGGGCTATGTTTATTAGTGGTAGTTTATTATTTATACTATGTCCCAGGACTATTCTTTCTGCCGTGCAAAGATCCAACAAGCCTTTTTGCTTTAGCAAAGAAAAGAGTCATTTGCTAGATGTCAGTGGACTGTGTTTTCTGTTCTTCTGCAATAGCTATTCTCTGAAGGCTTAAACTGATTGTTCTTTAACCATAATGTCGTTAAAGAAATGCCAGGAAGTTTATTTGTGGTTTATTAATACTGCAGAGGCCCCAAAGCACCAAGATAATGTCCAGACTTCCAAAAAACAGGCTTGCCAACCGTCCCCTTGGCCAGCTTCCAATTAAAGGAAGAACATGACAGCCAAGCTGCAGCTACAATGAATTCAGAAAGTAATGAAAAAAAGTAGAACTATCCAAGCCACATAGCCCTACTTCCATTTTATACAAACCAAAAAAAAACCCAAAATGCCACTTGCATTTCATTTGTAACATCACACAAAGTCCAGAGTGGGTCTCTAAGAATATTTCTTCCCCAAATGCTTTTTCAGAGTTCAGGTTAGTGTTCTGAGACCAAAAGACAAAGCCACTAACCCACTGCAGTACACTGCTTCATCCTATCGTAAGCTTTTTTCGCTGCAAAATATCAATAATTCTGTCATCTGGGTTCATCTTATCTTTTTGATAAATAAGGCTACTGCCTTCCTAACTTATTAAGGCATTTATCCTCTACTTTACATTTGAAACACTGGGAAACACATATCCGATTTACCTAAAAATATTTCTGAAGCCCTTCACTACAAAACTATTTTGGTGAAGACCAGGTGGACTCAGGTTTGTAGTTTCTGAGATCTCCTAAGTTTGCTCTCTGACACAAGAACACCTGCATTTCCTCCTTCAGGACCAAGCATCAGTCAGTTTCCTTTTCAAGGTCAACACTTGCAGATTTGCGTTGATCTCTGGAATGTTGCAGGATAAAAAAGGGTTTTTAAAGTGTTAGTTTTCCCATGAAAAGTAGTTCAGCATCTTCTGAAGGCACAGTCTATTATTGAGCAGTCACTTTTGCTTTCTGTGAAAATGAATGACCATATGATACATCCAAGTGCGTTATTGTTTTCCTAAATAGATAGAGGCTCACGCCACAAAGTTTAGGCACAGATTTCAAAGGCATTGCAAGGCTATCCCTCACCATGGTTTGGGGAGGTAGGGAACAGGGCACGGGACTGTCAACAGGAGAGATGTGCCCACTTCTGAGCATTCAGGACCAAGCCTCTCTAGCTGCTCTTGCCACCAGGCAATGCCCCCTCGCTGCTTACTCCTCCAAATTCCAGAGATGAAAGCAGAGATATTTCAGATGTGATTGCCTGTTCCAGCTGTCTCAGCACTTCATAAAGGAAGGAAGTTCCTTTAATATAGAGGTTACCTATAAAAGGGTGGCTGCATGGTATTTCTGTTGGATGTGCACATTCGTCACTATTTGACATTCAGGCAGCCTTCATTCTTTTTCATAATGTATGCAAAGTTAGGAATAATGAGTTTACTGTGGCTCCAAGTCCTGTAAACACTAGGTGTTGATTTTTTTAGAGCATTCTAAAATGTGGAACTGATTAATTAATGTCATATGACTTAAATCTAAGAATTAGGTATGAGTGTTTCACCTGTAATCTTTTTTCTTCAAAGACATAAAATTGACTTTATCAACTGCACAATCACAAGCAAAAATCTGGGAGCCTGACAGGCAGAAGACACTCACTTTTCATGGTGCACTGCTCCTCACCATCTCGGTGTCAGAACATTTCCATAGAGCTGCCACAGGGGGACCTGAGGTGAGGTTCCCTAAGATTTATATTTAAACAGGAGTTTGGATGTCATGAGACAGTTATTCTTAGGTCTTCCTAATGAGGTCATGAAGAATTTTGTTTTCAAACACAGTATTTCTGAGCTGTAAGTCTAATATTCCAAAATTATAACTGTGAAGAATCTGATGTTTTCTGGAGTGCATTATCTTTGCAGTTATTAATCTAAAATATTCACCTATTGGTGTCTGAAGTTAGGCACTTAAAATGTATATTCAGTTATGTAAGACTGCAGGATGCCAAGTACCAGAAGATTTGTAGATATTTGCTATCATTCTGAAAAATTGGTTTATTCATTTAGAAGAGTACTTTAATATTTGGGTTTCATCCCTGCCACCTAGCATTTCACAAATCACATTTTAACACATATTTCCAAATATTTTTAAGGTTCATTTAAGGTGGTGTCTGCATTTGAATATGTATCCAGTTCTCCTGACATCCAAGATTAAACTATTGTTCAGTAAATTTTGCCATTTAATTCACTGGGATTGGGATTTCACTTCAAGCTTTGGCTTGACAAAACCAGGGATAACATCCTAAGAGTGCATCTAGTGCTCATAAAGTGGACAACAATCTGGAGAATTAAGATCTGGTTTATTTATTCAGTGATAGCTGAGGAGACAGCCATAGTAGTCTTTCCATATTCCTCCCATAATGCACAGGGACTTTTTTTCCTAAAGTCGTAGTAAATAGGAGTCCTAACCAATGGAATATTACTTCATAGTGCTAAATGCCAATTCACGTGCTATGTATTGTGTTCTCTCCATTCTACCCTAAGCTGTTATGAAAACATAAACAAACCCAAAGCATTTGTTTCTGTGCTATGTATAGCTCAGCTCAGAGTCCTTTCCTCTTTTCGATTATTTGAATCTGGAACTCAGGCTTTTCTTGTAGCAGCATTGTTTCTCCCTTGGAAAAAAAAAAATGGCAAGAGAAGACGAAGAATTTAAAAGCCTCGCATCTTACAGAGTACCCCTAGTTACAAATATGCTATAATCGGCACACTTGTCATTTCATGTAGAAAGAACCAGATGATGGTGGAATTCAATCAGTGCTAAGAAAGCAGGAATAGGGCTTACAAGAATGCTTACATCTGTCCCTAATTTGCTTGCCCATAAACCCATGGTAATCTGCTTTATTGCCAAAGTCATATAAAGGAATTGGGCACCAAGCAGCCTAGGTAATCTCGAACTGGAGGGCCTCCAGCCTAATTAGACAAAAACGCCCAGAAGGCCCGAGACTGAAATATGGCATGTAGATTTTGAAATGTATGAAGAGACAGAACAGTCTCATTAGCAGCTGTCCGAGTGTATGTTTAAGCCTCTGAAGTTCCTTTTTTTGACTGAGGGAAGGAGTAAGCCATGTCTATGCCTGAGGCTAAGTACAAGGAAAAGCATCCCGCTCCTTCTGGAATGGCCCCGATCTCCCAGCTCCCACCCCAGCACGCTCCTCCCAGGCTTTGGCAATTCCTGGCTTTGCAAAGACATCCCCACAGTCAGCAAGCTGATTTAATATCAGTAATGCTGGGAAAGCCAAAACATTATAAGTCATTGAAAAATAAGACAAAGAAGCGATTCTGTGGAGAGTGTAAAGAGATATTGGTTCATTATTCATTATTTAGTAGATATGTTTCTTAACGAAATTAGTCATGGAGTTTTGCCAGAAGCCATAAAAAGTGATAATTTCCCTTATTTCAAACCTCTGAAAGTTTTTTATTTTTCTGGCATCAAACAACTATTGTTGGCTACTTTCTGATTACAAGCTCGTCTCTCTCTGATTACAAGCATGCATCTACTTTGTAGAACGACGCAACATTACGAGGGAGTTAAAGAAACAGAGAAGTCCGTGACGATTTTAAGGCAGAATGGCTGTGGCAGAAAAGGCTACGCATGAGACAGAACTGACCTCCATGTTGCAGATTTCAGGCACACTCGGGGACTATCTATTTTTGGAAACATAACAACTACACTTAACTAACCAGAGGGTGTGATAGAAATGTTTTTATCAAGTTATCTCCCTCTAAGTTATTTGGGGGAACAATGCAAGGTAACACATTACTTCCTTTTTGAATTGAGTTTTTACATTATCAGGAAATATCACGCTGGCCACAGAATTATAAGCAACTTCTGGTTTTAATAAAATAAAGGGAGCTTTGTGCTCCTTTTTTTTTTCTGCAAACACAACACAAAGGAAACAGCAGAGTCCAGAGAACTTGCATGCAACAAAAAATTGTGGATAAAGCCTTCTGTTAATTGACATTCAAGGTCAATTTCTATCTTTGTCTGTGATGCTGTGGCCTATTTGCTATTGTTGCATTAGTGCCTGAGGTCACCAATCAGCCACATTTTCTTGGTACATTTTATGGGAAGACTATTTGACATTTAACTTCAGCGGCAAGCACTACTGAAGCATTACTGTTAGAAACGAATAGGCAAATTTTAAGTGGGGATAATTTTTTTAAAGAAATTTCCTTAAAGATTTTTTTATGGTTTTAGTTTTTGTAAAGGTGTTTTTTTAGGAATATGTAAGGACATCCATTGTTCTCTTTTGCCCTTCCCTGTGCTTTAGGTTTGAGATTCAGGTAAAGAAGAAAATAAAGCGGTAGGAAAGGAGTTACTTGGCCACAACATGGCAAGCCTTACAGTACTGCCCATCTCCGTCTGACCTCACCCAGCAGTGAATATCAGAGGTGATGCCTGGCGCTGAGAGGCCATTTCCTCTCGTGCTTCCTGGGATGTGACTGAGGCATCCCCTCTGGTAGGGGACCCGCAACCCGCCGAGGGAACAGAGCTTTGGACCGCGGGCATGTCTGTCTACGGGGGCACGTGCAGACAGACATGAGCTCACCGCCCACGCAGGAGCCAGCTCCCGTCCAGGAACCAGATAGCCTCATTACAGCAAACCTGTGCCCAACCTGATGCATCTGTGCCCAGCAGAAGAAGCCGAGATTAACTGGCAGGCATCCATACATACGTGCCTGGGACACCGGACAGAAAGCCTGGCAGGTGCTAAGATGGAGTACGTGGACCAGGCACCCTGGTGGGCAGGGTGCTGAGTGCTCCCATGTTGACAGAGAGGGGAAAAGGCACCAGTGAGGCCAGTGACCTGCCAGCCTTCACTGAGAATAAATGTAAACAAGAAGGAAATTAAGTGGGAAGCAGACAAGCCTTTGCCAGCTGATACAGACGGAAGGGGAGACGCCGCCTCGCTGAGCCCAGGCCCACACAAAAGCAAAGCGGGCTCTGGGGCACACGCCGGGTGGGGTGGCTGAGCACAGCAGGCACACACGCCTGCTAGAAAAAGCCGCCCAGGCATGAGGAGGCCGGCAGCGAAGTCAAGCGAGGTGGCGGAGGCTGGGAGGGGAGAAGCGGGGTGGTGGAGGCAGAGGGCAGTGAGGGGGGAAGTCTGCAAGCCCCGGTCCCGGAGAAACGGGGCCCTTCTCCGGGCTGAGGAGCTGCACCCTAAACGCGAGTCCTCGGGCCACGGGCAGGTGAGGCATGCCATGGCCTGGGGTAAGCCCCTATACCTGACCCCGAGCGCTGTTCCAGGTCACCTCCATCCCCCCGCCGCCGCACCGGCAGGCCCCCCTTACCTTCCCGCTGCGGGCGGGGGCCGCTCCTCGCCTGGCCCCCCTGGCCTCCTGCGAGGGAGTGGCGGGACCGGCCCGGGGGCTACCCCGCGGCGGAGGTGGCGGCCGGCCCCCGGCCTGACCCTGCTCGGTCGCCCCCGGCCNGGACCCCGGGGCCGGCAGCGACGGTGGGGACGCAGCAGAGAGGAGGGGTGTGAGGGGTCTGCGGGTGTGGCGGTGCTTGCAGCTCCCGGGGCCGGCGGCGGGGCGGGGGGGAGGAATTTAACAAGCAGCTTTTCCTATGAGGGGTTGAGCGGGGGTGGGTGTCTTTGGGCAGATTTCTCCCAGTTTTGGGCACGATAAACCCTGTTCATTTATTAAGCTGGGTACTGTTTCAAAAAGAGTAATTGTGATTCGGGCAGGAACTGGCAGCCCCTGCGGCCCGTGCCGCACGGGGAGCTGACAGAGACCGCTGTATGTGGCTTTGCTATCCGGGACCCTGCGAAGCAGGTGGAAAAATCATGAGCGTGGATAACACCGCCTCGCTTTCTGTAGGGGTTTTCTTTGTTTGGTGATAAAGGCTTTCAGACAACAGAGAGCGGTGGCATTGTATTGACTAATTCAGCTGCAGTTCTTCTGTCCGTAACGTAAGGGCACACCAGTGTCTGGGAAATATCACAGGAGAAATTACGATGCCACTCAAAAATTGCCTCCATTCCCTTCAGCTACACAACTATTTTCTTTGGAGTTAACAACTAATCAATTCCAGGAATTTCACGGAGGCTCTGTATTAAAGTAACTATGCGGCTAGCTGGGCTTGCCAGCGCCCACTCAGTGCTGACCCCTTTGTGCAGGTCCTGGCTGGTTTTGACTAAAAGTCTTCTCGTTTGCAGCTTGTTTGCAGCAAAAAGGATGGGTCGGTCTGGATCCTTCTGGGACTGCTTTGTTTCCCAAATCCTGTAGTATGCAGGCTGTAAACTAAAATAGTGTCTTACAATAAAAGTAAAAATTAATTTGGCAATTTCTGATCATATATTTGTTGCAATGAATTTTCTTTTAAACACTGGAAATTAACTTTTGCTACCAAGGAGACGTTTGAAGTTGTTTTGTTTATTTCCTGCTTCAAAAAGCAAAAATAAGGCATGACTGTATATATTTTGAAGGTGTTAGTAAACAAGAAATGTGTGTGATTTTATTGAATCTAATATATCAAGACCTGCTGACAATAATGACTTACAAACCATCATTCGCACTGCTTACAACTAAAGCAGTTGGGAAACGTCAGAGCCGATATTTTTCTCCCTCAGAAAGGCCAGCTCTGCTAAACCAAAAGTTTCCACAGAAACACACCTATTTCCAAGAGAAATTTCATCAGAAAGACCCCTTAGATCTGGCTCCAGCTTTTGTTCAAGAGAGACAAACCGGCATAGCTGCCGCATAGGCCACCGGCCCAGCACTGGAAGCCCAGAAGGAGGCATCACTATCTTGTACCCTTCTGCCAACAGCACTGGGGAGCACCCGGCAGGGTCTCGGCAATAGCGGTTTCTCCCCCACAGACCTTTTAATCCAATAAATAATCAGCAGACACTGGGTGGCACTCCCTTTTCCCAGCAAAATCACTTCAGGTTTCAGCATGTGTGCTCACTCCTGCATATTGCTGGGCTCGAGTCTTTTCTGAAACTCCAACCCACTCCTATCCCAATACAAAACCCACTCATGGAAGGACAACCATTGTTTGCTTAGAGGTGAAGAAATGCAGTAAAATTAGAAAAGATGAGGACAATTTGTCTCCAGATATATCTTCCTGCAGCAGTTGCTATGGTTTTGCACATTCTGAGGTTGTTTTGCCTCATCAGCATTAAAAACTGTCATAAAACATCAAAGCCACCAGCTGAAGAATGCATACACTCGATACATGTGCTGTGTGCTTGCTCCAGGGTTTCTGTGTCAAGATATGCCACAGGTAATATTTTTCAGAGTCTATTAGATCTTCAGGCCCCCTGCACACTGACCTGCAAGGCGAGTTCTTGTATTTTTCCCTTGTTTCAGCAGGGCTAAAGGCTCTCTCATGAATGAGAAAGATGTATGCTGTGTATTGCATGTGCACTGGTGAAGTATCGGTAATTCCTTTTCCCTCACTTCTTCTGCATAATTATTTCACCTCTCTCATGTACAATGTGAGAGCTGAATCTACAGTTTAATAAGTACCCCTGAGAAAGTGAAGTCTTTCACTGAGCTTGGGGGCAGCTACAACCCATCCTCTTCAAGCATTCGAGTTACTGTGCCAAAAAGGGGAGCTTTTTATACTGTTGTCGTGATTATCTTTCCAGAACATAAGACTGCCTGTCCTCTCTTGCGATTTACTATTGGTTGTTGTTTCTTCACAGGGTTAAAAAAAAAGCAACAGGGCAAAAAAAAGAGCTCAAAGTTTTCTCTTAGTTCAGTGAAGTTGCAATGGCTGCTGTCCATTTGCAGAAATACCTGACATAGCTTAATTCTGAAGAATACAAAGGACGTGAGGAACTTTGGGGATTTTTTTTAAACTTTTTGATCGTGACTCTTGTAAAGTTCATGAAACTTGAGGTGTTCATGAAATGCCAGAGAAATGGTGCATTCTTAAGGTCCCAGTTTGTCACCTTGCATGAACTCACAGTATAAGGCCAGGAGTAAAATGCAGATTAAAAGGGGTATGAAAAGAATTAATGGTAGTTTTTTAAGATGCTAAGTTTTTGTGGCTGGCATTCAGATGACAGGTGACCTCATAAAATCTACCCAGTGATAAAGATTTGTACCTGCCATTTTGGCTCACATACAACAAAAGCACCAAGACTGAAGTATTTTTAATCAAGATACCTGCAGAACATCACAAGATTTAGATACTTTAGTTGTTTATCTCATGCACTCTTTCATCTTTCTCCTACAAGAAGAATTCCATTTACTGAGTCACAGCAAAGAAACCATGCAGAATGTTGTCAGAAGGGCTATATGCAAAAACTACGTGCTACTTCACTGGAAACCGATGGCACTGGTCCAGTAACTAACATATGCTATGGCAATGGTAACACCACATGGGAGTGATGGGCTGGGCTGCAGGGTGAAGGGAAATGCTAAGCAAAGTACACAGTAGACAGAGAGAGCTATTCCAGGTTTATCTTCACAGGGCTATTTTTAAGTTTTTAGATGAAATTTGAACGGCTCACCTCGATACAGCCCTTCTTTCCACAGCTTTAGAAATCAGCGCAGCACAAACACATGGAAAATATTTCCCAGTTTCAGTGTGAACAAGCTAAGCAGGAGGGACTCACTGCAAGATTATCATCCAAATCACCATCTGCCCAAGGGAAGGGACAGCAAGTAGTTGCACTATTCCTGGAGCAAAGAAAGGACCAGGTAGTTACCAAGTCTTCCTTGTTCTCTGCAGAAAGTTATTACAGCCCACCTCAGGAGGTTTGCTCCCGCACTGGCTTCAGAAGAGACACAGGCAAATTTCTGCTTGTGTCTCTGCCTCAAAGCTTCTTTATTGCAATCCCACCAATTTTGGGAAGGGGGGGTGGTGACACACCAACAAAAACTGGACCAAAAATTTGGCAACCTGAAACAACAGGAGCAAGAGAAAGTAAGACAAGATTATATTTCCCCTTGTACACCTATGACCTTGTCTTAACCTCCCTTCTCTGAAGACAGTCACAGGCCAGCCCATCTTGTTCTGTATTGCTTACCATGAAAGCAGGTCTTTCAAGTAACAGGGTAGTTAGGATGAATATCAGGCCTGAACTATGGTAAAAGTAGTCTGAATATCTATTCTTTACATAAACAAAGGCTTTAGTAAAAATTATTTGGCCACTTAACAGTGGAACAGGACCATCAGAGAAAAGTAAACGCCTGCGGCCTCTTCTCTCAAATGAATGATCTATCTACAAAGAACAGTTCACAGAGCAAACCAATAAGATGGCAAAAGGGAAAGATTGTTCAGCTACTCAGTGCAATCTCTACCATAAGCTCTATCCCAGACCACAGGTGTAAAATAACAGAACACGTAGTTTGAAATGATCCGTAAGGCAATTTGTAAATAGATAAAAAGCTAAATCTGTAATTAAAACTGCTGCCATTTGTTAGCTGTTCCCAGCGTGGGTGAAGCAGTAGTAAAAGTCAAGAAAAGGTGGTTTTATTCCTCACTTTGCCTCCATAAGGCTCTGAGCTGCTTTTATTCCAGAAGTGGTCAGATCCTAGAGGCTATCCAGTTTCTTATCACGTTAAGAAGCTGGCCTAGCAGGCATGGACAGCTAAATTATTCCAGTGAAGCCCCTTCCTCTCCATCGTGATCCTCACACTAGCTTGCTTTCACAGGGACAGAGAACTGCTCCTGCAGTCCCACGTGAGCAGGATTCCACTTCGCCGTGGAGCAGAAACTGGGAGGCAGCCAGTTACACCAGCATTACTCTCATTCCCTGCTGTCAGAGAGGCATGAAGAGCTCATGGGGAAGCTGAGCACTGGGTCTGACACTTACAAACTAAGAGCAAGGCTAGCTGCAATGTCTACAAGCATAAAACTTTCATTCACAGTTTCTGAATGTTCTGCTTCACAGAAGTTAGAAGCTCCCAGTAGTCCCTCAGGAGGTTACCTGGGATCAGAAAATAATTTTATCTAGCACAGAAGACAGCTGGACGTTCCCGTGATCAGGTTCGGCAAGTTCCCAGAGATGGATAGCCCATTGGACAATATTACTGCTATTTTTTCGCTGCTGTGCTGCTATATGGATGTATAATTTAAGACAGTGAGATGAAACTTAGCACACAGCATGCTAGTTATTTTATTCCTAGCTGAACAATTACAGTCAGTCATTTTATATCTGTATATAGCACTTAATCCATACTGCAATAATTCATGTACCATGTTATACTGCTGCACTGAGCCTCTGCCAGTTTCAGATCAGTCACCTCTCTCAAGTCCCATAGGATACAAGGGCCAGTAGGACCTATTCGAAACCATTTTTCCACCCTGGATGGCCACCTATGATGTAGCTTCCATCACGAGCCATATGCCACGTGAAGAGCAACTGACCTGGAGAAAGGCTGTGGGAAACGGCATTCCGCCCTGCGTCATACCAGCTGCTGAACTTACGCTCTATTGTTAGCTGAATCTGCACTTGCAGTGGCTGCCTGGGCAGCCCCTTACTTTAATTGCAATTGCTTTCAGTGACACTAAGCTGGGGGAGGGGACTTAGAGTTAAAGCAGCATAATTTACGTTTATAGAAAGGATGATCATGTTCAGAGAGCAGATTAACAGGGCTCTCGTAATGATGGCAGTGAAGGCAGAAGGTGGAGCTTTCATTTCCATAAAGCATCAAGCAAACCCTTCTCTACTGCGGTCACAATCTGCTGCTGGCTTTAACTATTTATGTTGATTTTTATGTATTTATTATGAGTTTGTCCCCTGCTGCCAAGGAGACAGGCTTCTGCTCCTTACTTTTCAGGAATGCATTCTGGTGATCAGCTAATGCACAGGCAGGGAACAGAGCAAGGGGAATACAAGCTGCAGCAACCTAGTGCAGTGTAAATCCTGGGAACAAACTGGAGCAGACAGAGGAGCTGGAATCCAGGAACCATTCTTAATCCTGACAATTACAAGCAATGAGAAAGCACAAACCACAAAATTACGCTCCTAGGTAATAACAGACTTTTTTTTTTTTTTCTCCAAGTGGAAATTTAATTAATGCATCCAAAGTTGGGATTTCAAAACAACAAATTCCAAGTTGTTTCAGAGTTAATTCTCGTTTCTGCTGCTGGCCCCAAAAAGCAGGTGTCGTCATGGGCTGTTGGCTGCCTCCTCTTGTGCATAGGGGACAATGATTAGAACAGCATGAAAAGCCCTGTGAAGCCACCAAGTGCTGGCACGTGGCAGTCTGCCCAAGAGAAAAGCAGTGGGAGAAATAGTCTCTTGATGGGTGATATCACTGTAAATAAGCTTTAGATTAGCACAAAGAGAAATTAATCTGCTAAAACCTTACTTTTTTTCCTGTTTGCTTGGTTGCCAAATTTCCTATAACTCTACTGGCTGTATGACTAATCATCCCTGTCAGCATTTTTCCCCCTTGTGATGAACCTAAGTAAAGTTATGTTCAGCTCACTCATTACAAACCCAAAAGCAGTGAAGTTGAAGACAAAGGGAATCCTAAATTCTGAAATCTCCTATTCCTGACCAATCTGACTTTCATCTCCTTCTAAGCCCTATGAATGCCTTAGGTTTATAACATTTTTTAACAATGTGGTAGTTTAATCCTTGCCTTGCTAGTTTGTCGTAGGGGCATCAGCCATCAAATCAGCTGGTTTGGGAAGTGAATGGATCAGGTACAAAAACGAGTTCTAGTAACTGCAATTGAAACATCTCCCCCACTCCATACCTCCTCTCCACAGCCTCCATAGCAACCATGTTTGCAAAGGTTCTCAAAAATTCAGTCTTCAGGGAAAAGTAAATCCTAAAAAAAAAGTAAATCACACTAAAATTCTGAAACAAGAAAACCAGGGAATTACTGCACAAGGCACAACAGGAAACACCACAAAATCTGAACTTCCAGGTCACACATCAATTCCAATTTTACAGCTGATAACCAGTTTTCAGCATCAGTATAGCCTTGTGATGCCTTTAAAAACTAGGAGGGAGGCAGGGCTTTTCAGTGCAGCTCCACTGAAACCTGTGTCTAATGATAATTTAAAGTAATTTATAACCCATAAAGCACTCACAGCAAGGCAAGTATCACAACATCTACTGATATTTATGAGTTTTCAGGGCCCAGTTCTATTAATATGAATAATATGTAGATTATTAATGAGATAAAAGAGTCTTTATTGTTCATCTTTCATTAAAAATACTAAGGGAGCAATCTGCAACCTACTGACATCTGGAATTACAGTTTGTGTTATCTGCAGGTTTTGCTTTGTTTGCACAAAATGGGTCAAATCATAAGTGGTTTACAATGCTCTTTAACATACAGCTATGGCGTAAATAGGCTGAAAAGCCAGATGCTAGGCAAGTCAGCAGTTTACCAGTTTGACATTCACTGCATTTGCAAGGTTAACACAACTTCTGTCCTGAACAAAAGGAAATCGGGGCCTTCTGTGTTCCCACTGAACTAGATGAGTGCTGGTGTCTGGAAGGAGAAAGGGCACTGCTGTCACAGGAGAACCTGCATTATAGCAGAGAAAAGGCCCAGAGGGTAAATATAAAATTCTCTGCTTTCTGAGGCAGTATTTATGCAAAATGTATGTATGTAAGAGTACTTCCTGAGCATAGTTTTATTGCCTTTCATTTAAGGAAAAATGTAGTGGTTACAGAAAAGCAAGCTTCAAACTTTCTTTAAAAATAAATTATAGTATGAAGCCTAAATTAGTAAACCTGCAAGTGCTCTGTAATGTCCTCCCGAACCTAAACGTGCGTTATAAGAGGTCTTTTATACAGAAGGTAGGATATGAATTAATACAAGATGTGAGGAACCTGATTTGGACTAAGGTCCTTAGACCATGCAAAGAGGAGATGCGTTTAAAACCAGGTCTATCTATACCAGGTAAATAGTAACAAATACATCATTAAAGCATCAGGCAAAGCCAATGCGAAGGCGCACTTCCTGCAATTATCTTCTCTTTTTTTAAAAGTACAGCAGCAACACTTTGACTCTGTTTTGCTGGATTGTCATTCCTGGTATTGTACATTGTCCAATTCCTCTGCTGGCATTTTGGTTTGGATCTCTCTAGATCCACACCACAGTGGCAGCAGCCACTATGCATGAGGGCAGCATGAGGGTAATCCTCATGATATAGTGCTGCAATCCCTACAACTGTGTATCATTAGCAGGAAATCATTTTAATGCTCTTGTAAACACCATCAGAGAGCCAGGAGACTATTTGTATTTGTTTTACCGTCATAGACTAAACTGCCTTATTCCAACCCTGTCCATCAAATTAAGTGTTGGACCAGGTTCAAAGTACTCTAAACCTGCCAACTGCAGACTGGCTTGAACTTTAATGGAACCAGGCAACCACTTTCTAGTGCAGACACTGCAAGCATATCTGTTGCAAATAGGTGTATTGATAAGGTGCCCTTTCTCCATCATACAGAAGACTGCATGCAATCCCCATGTTGAAGGCACAAGGCTTTGTCGCAGGTTTTATACTTCACATTGGCAGAACTTTTCAGGTAGCTCGTTTTCCCCACATAGAGAAAATGTAGGTGTATAAAATATTGGATAATCTTCTTACATAAAACATCTTACATTTTTATGTAAAAATACTGAATATATTTAGTCCAAAATGTTCCCCTCTGAGGTAGCTCTTGGTTTTGACACAGGAAGATGAGAAGTCTTGGCAAAGTGTTGAAAGAGAGATTTTCTGACCCAATCATTGGAAGAGATGGTATGATATTTAGGAAAAAGTCATCCTTTTCTTTTGGAAAGGCAAAATATTCAGTTCAGCCCACCACAGCTAGCTGTAAAACACAAAACTGTCAACCAAAACATGGTTGCTGATCGGGGTGTTCAAGGGTCCCTCATTCCCCCTTCACCTCTGTCTGCCAGCAAAGCAAAGTCCTGCATAACTCCAATTCCTCACAGAGACCTGCAGAGGAGGCAGCAGGTGCTGGGGAGGTGACAGGGAGCCACCACCCCTTCCTACGCTGGATGGCACAAGTCACACCAGCTCACACGTGAATTCCCTGAGGCTACTCTGAGCGACTGGAGAATGCAGGTCAGTGAGCAGCTGCGGCCAGCTCTTGCCAAGGGTAGCAAGGCAGAACCAGGCCAAATTTCTCCCGCAGCCTTAGCTGGGTGGGAGGAACAGGAGGTGACCCAGGAGCACAGCTAGCCAGGGAGGAGGAAACACCAACCTACAGAGCCACCAGGCTGAACTTTCTTCTGCACAGCAGGGTGTCACTGGTGGCCGCAGAGCATCCAGCAGAGCATACTGCAGTGGAGGTGTACCCCGATCTACACTGATAGCTCTGCCTTTAGGCACTGCTGCTGGAAGTTGAGAAGGATGCTTCATTTACCTAGTCAAAGGGCAGCTCTATATTAAAAATATTTGCTGGAAAGGACTGGAGTCACAGGGAAGAGGAGGGCACAGAAGCAATTAATGCATTTTCTCAATGCTGAAAAAATGCCTGTGGGCAGTCTCCAGAAGCAACGCCGGTAACAAGAGAAATTCTGAATGACTGCGCACTCGAGCATATTTCTTTTAGCTTTCACTCTTGATCTTTTGTGTTCACTTTCTGTAAACAGCAAAGTGTTCAAAGCTAAGCTCCACTGCTCATGAAAAGCAAAACGTTAGCTTGCCTCTCAGCTGCAATCAAAATTTGAATTGTATGTTTAATAAATTGGGGTTGCGATGGTTAATTACAAGAGCTAACAAAAGTACCTCCTAGGATTTGCATAGCAATCCTATACAGGAGGAGCTTCAAAGTACAACCATCAAATATTCACAAGTGCTTGTAACCTATTCACTTGCGTCCAGATGCTTTCTCCTGTACCATGCTGTGCAGGAACTGCCACTAAAATCAGCACAATTCCCCACAGAAAATGTTACTCAACTTGAGTAAAGGTGACAGAATCAAGCCCATGGGGGGGGGATGAGAAAACCCAGTGTTAGTTTGAATAATGAATGTATATGAGAATATCCTAATCTCCTTATGAAGAGAGAGGCAAAAATCTAAATATATTATTCATGATGAATTATTCAGTCAGCTGTGTGTGAATTATCCTGGGAATATTTCACTGGCTTTTAAAACTTCTCCCTTAAAACAGATAAATCTAGCTTGGGAAAAACATCCCCTTCAGTGACCAACCACATTTTCAAACTAGTCTGTCAGCCAAAGATAAACTTAAAATATTTTTAGCATTTATTTCTATTGTAGCAACATCTAGCAATCCCAAAAATATATTCGCATTATTGTAGCGGCATGTAGGAATCCCAGTAATAGTTTCTCATTATCTTCAGTGCTGTACAGACAAAGATGTCACTATAGTGCTGTTAGACTCAAATCCTAACAACATGAGATTTTATAAGCCTGAATCTAAAACTCTGGAAAGAACTAATGGTTGACTAATCATACAATTATATATGTATACCTTCAAGACCATCTCCGTGAAAAACAGTGTGTTTTCAATGTTGCACCTGCCGCGGGAAGTGAGACAGAATTGTTTCCTAGGACTCCTTCAGTAAGCCCTACTGCCAAAACCTGAGAAGCTCAAGGGAAGGATACATCTATGAATAAACAAGATAGCTAGATTTCACTTTCTGAGCTCTGAAATCCCTTGAGTATAATATGCTTACTAAAACTTTTTTTTTTCAGAGATTTGTACAGTTAAGCTTATTGGGGTGGGAGAGGTTTAATACAAGCATGCATAAAGAAACAAGCGCACTCCGAAACCATCACAGAAGACAGATATTGTCAGACCAGGAAACTTAAGTTTCTCCATTCTTTATTTCCCTCCACTTTGTGCTTTGGTGTGACAGTTTACAGAAAATATTTGTGTCCCTAGCAGAACATAGAAGGGTAACACAGCAGATGTAGCAGCTTCTCCTTTGCTTACTTTAATGCAACAAAAGTAATACGAGATGGACTAGTGAGAATGGCAGGTGTTTAAAAATCTTACAAAAAATACCCAACAGCAAAACCTTAGCACCACATCACCACAAGAAAAGAAAGAAAATGCACTAAGTCCAAAGAAGAGGCAAACTGGAAAAAAATTTCTCTTAGCCTTGTAAACCAAGACAGAAGAAGGGAAAAGTGTGGATAAGAATTGTGATCACAGCTGGAAAATGGAAAACAGCTGTGTTGGATCGTATCTCAAGGTTCAATGAGAAACTCTGCTCTGTCTCTGCAGGGGGATCTTTTGAATCACATTTGTGATTCTTACTTCACTTATATGAGGTCTGTTTTGCTTTAAATCCTGTGCTCATTCCTGGTTATTTTCTCTCTCTTAATTAAACCTTCATATCAGACTTTTATTAAGATAGAGGCAAAGCATATACCTTCCTCATTCTCTCAAGGTTATCTTCTGAAATACGATTGAATTCTTTTAATGGAGAGAGGGGGGTGGAGAGTACCGCTAAATCTACGGGAAAGTTGTAATTCCACAATTATTTCTGAGACTACAAAAGATTGTTGTATCTTGGATCTGGACAATCCAATTAGCTCAATATGTGGGAATTAAGCAGGCTGCTGATCACGTTGGAGAACTGACCTATTTCAGTGGAAAACTGTCATCTTTGCACAGCAGTCTCACTGTGGCTCAGTTGCTGAGTCTCCAGAATCAACCTGAAATTAAGCATGGGCCCATCACTGCTCTAAGCAGGAACCGTGACTGGTTCTTGAAAAGCACAGCTGTAACAGCTCTCGGCTCAGGGCTGGTCAGTGTGCCACGCAGAGTCTGCGCAGGGCTTGTCAGCAGGGTGTAGCTTTTAAGCAGGGACAAAAAGAACATTGGAATTAATATTTCACACACATTTAAGGTGGCAAAAAGACAATATTTGAAGTTTTGAAACTAGCTGGCCAATGCAAACGTTTCCATCAGCAATGCGGTGCACAGGGTTGGGGACACAGGCATGTGTGGACAGCACATCCATGTCGAGACTGGAATACAGGCACTGGCCCATCATGAGTGGCCCTGGAAAGCCAGTCTAGATCAACTGAGAAGTGGGTCTGTACCTCCTTACTGTTAGCTTTTGTTCCTGGGGAGGCATAAGGGGAAAGAGGTAGAAATGGCTATACAATACCTGTTCACTGACTCGTATGCAACACAGAAGTCAATACGGCCATATTTTCGTATGGGTATTCCCAGTTGCTGAATTCACAGATTTGTTTTCTAAACAAGTAATTAGCTAAACAGAGACTCAGATCCATGAAATATTTAGAAAGTTTTTCCATTTCAGAGTTTGAGAAGTCTTGCTGGTTTGAAATTTTTCACTAAATACATATCTCAAAAGCAAATTTCCCTCCCCTTTCCCCTCTTTTTTTCATCCTTGAATGACATAGAGTGACTGAGTGTTATCACAGCTTAGAGATTGCATTTTGGAGGGGGTTTTTTGTCCTGTAATTGGTTCACTTCATTAGTCCTCTCCCCACTTCGGAGTGTTTCCAGCTGCTCAGAGTAGAAGCACGCAGAGCTGCTTCCCCTCTGCCACCCACAGCGAGTGCCTTTCCTGCTAGGGAGGGTGTCAGGGCTCCCTGGGGTGCCACATACCTCCGTGGCCACCTGCCTCAGCCATCAAAACTTAGAGAAGGGAGAAAGAGCCAAACTAATACTCCCGGGAAAAGCTATTGGCTATGCTGGGAGGGGACCGTAGTCAGCATAGGGGCTCTCTCACAGGGGCACATCACTCTCTCATCCTTCCTTAGATGTGGTTTATGATGGTTAAAACATTAGCATTTGCCTCCACAAGCTCTCCTGATACTATTTTAATCAGTAACAACACAAGTGGAAATTATAGAGAAGTAAATCATCTGTCGACAAGAATTAGTTAAATGTTTGGTAAAGGGCAGGTCCACGGTTTCAGAGTTGTGAATGTTTTTGTGGCCTTCACATTTTATTTTACTCAAATTTTCATTCTCAAACTTTGTGTTGTCTCCTTCTAGGCAAGACAATTATCTTATTCTACAGGAGACCTTTTTAAGTCTCAGAGTGCTGCATGCTTTAAAAGAAAAAGAAAGAAAAAAAGAAGGAAAATGACAAAAATTCAGAAGAGAGCAACAAAAGTAAGAGATGTTTGGAAAACTAGCCCTATAGCAATATATTAAGAGGCCTAGTCATTCAATCTAAAGGTAATAAAAGAGATGTAACTGCCAGAAATACATAAAGAAAGTTAATAAATAAAAATCAATATCAGTTTCTTATGTGGCACTCTTCATAAATAGATCTCAAAGAGCTTTGTATAGGAGGACATTCTCATTAGTTGAGGACAAAGACCAGTTATTTTCAATAGTATAAAAAATACCATTCAGAAATTCAATCCAGAAGGTGATACATCTCCCCTAAAAGGACTTATTTTCTCTACAGCACTGTAGATAGCTTTTATTAAAAATAACAATTTTGTTAATTAAGAACAGTAATAGTTTTTTTTTCTAGCAGTGTTTTCTGCCTTTTGAGCTCGTGTGTATATATATATATATATATATATATTACACTCATTTATTAGGAAGCAGCAAGGAAAAGTTGGATGAAAAACAGTTAGGCAAGGAAACAAATTGGCTACTGGCCTCACAGGAGGCACCACAACTATTTCTCTTCTTTGACCGTTCTAGCAGCCCTGAGCAGAAGGCAGTCTAATTGCTCATGTCTTTCGTGATGTTAAATATCTTAGAGCATAGAAGGCAATCTCTCATTTCCTCTATAAAATAGTGGACTCTAACGTAGAGTTTTTGCAGGGATGAGTATACCACAGGATTACTGGCTGTTTGGATTCCTCATCAGGGCCCGATATTATAGTATGTTTAAAAGAACTATGAGGAATTAAAAAATAATGTCCAGATTCACTAGCAAGAAAAAAATTTGGGACTGTAAAACGTGATGTTTCCCTGTAGCGTGTGCTTGCAAAAGGTCCCCAAACTCTTTCATTCATCCAGTGGAAACTGCTCAGCACTTGAACCCGCCTGTGCAGCAGTAGGCAATAAAACTCTCACAGGTGGAGAATTACCTCTGCCATTCAGAGCAGTGCACTTCTTATTTATGTCAGTTGGCCCTATCTCTGCTTTGAACAGGTCGCTTGATAGATAGTTCAGCAAATCAGCATGTTACCTCTTAAGTGATTTTATTCACACTAAGTCAGAACTATACTGCAGGATGAAAACAAACCCTAGGGAAGCCGCCTGATCCAGCTGGGCACCGCCGGCTCCCACGTTGTTCTTCTGCTGCCAGCCGTCATTGCAGAGCTTGATGCGATCGATACCACATGCCGCCAAATGCCAGCATTTGTCATCTTAATGAAAAGTGCCACATTTCAGAAATTACGACTTTAGAAGGAAATTCGTACAGCGACCAATGAATACTGGTCACCGAACATAAAATTGTATTACTACCGGTGGCTAACTAGCCCAGTGCCCACACATTCTGGGTTTGAAGGAACTGTTATAATTAGGTGATCAGTATTTCTTGAGGTGGGCGGTAGCTGTAACAGGCTTCAGTCCTGAGGGTAGCCATGTCGTCCTGGATGTTGCATGAATACCTAGGAAGGTTTGAGCTCTTTGTAAGCTTTTGATCATTTTGGAGTTTGCCGAAGGCTGAACTTACTCTCTCTGCCTTCTGTTTTGCTTTTCTCCTCAAGTTCTTTGATTAAACTGAGCCACTTTTGCTCCAGCTAAAGTCAATGGGAGTTTCACCTTTGATTTTATGAGGCCCTGGCCTTGCCAATATAAAGGAATTAGCCTTTTCTGATGAGGGTAGTTAGCTGTTAATGGGTAAAAGACAAGGGAAAGGCAAAGGTCATGGAAAGGAGGACTTGTATCTCCCGTACAAAGATTAGATAAAGCAGAACGGAAAGGGAGAACAAGTAGACACTGATAAATGCCAACACTACAAAGCCATCAGGTAAGGACAGATGATGAGTGGGGAAAAGATAGGCTCCCAGATCAAGCAAAAACATTTCAGACCAGCACCATCACAGGAGGCATTACACTCCTACATGTCAATGGGCTCTGGTAGTCATGGGGGTGCTGCTGCCCAAACTTGGACGCCCTGTATCTCCTGGAAGGGGAGAGACTGCCTACATCTTTGAATCTGTTGCTTTTGTGCCACAACATCCATGGACCCTATGTGCTTATACTACTGTCCTATGTACAGTATTTGTCACAACTACACGCAGATCTGTTTTCAACTACTCACAGGTCCAACCCACCTGCATAAAACATACACTTTTCATCCTACAGTTTGTGTTTGCCATGGGGGTCCACCCTGTTCTGATTATTTTGCAGATGTGTCCAAGAAGTGGAAGCAGCCTTCAGAAGGGCACCCTCTCATTAGCAGCCTGTCTGCATCCCCATTCTCTCAACACAGCGCCTGCCAGATTTGCTGGGAAGCATGTCCAAAAAGAGAAAGATGATTTACAGCATGGAAAAGGATTTTTTTATCGATAAACAATGAGTCATTCATATTCCCTCCAAGACAGAGGCAAATCTCAGCAGTAGTAGAAAGGAACATAAATGCCAATAGAGGGGCGTTGGAGGGAACCGTAACATGTATGTTTGAGCCTCCAAACATGACCCTTCGGGGCAGTTACCTGGCTACCAAGGATTTTAGGTCCCAACCCTTAAGCTCATATTCAAATAACATTAGGAAATGAGCAAACACAGCCATAAAAGCAAAAAACAGTGCAGCACAGAATGCATTTTGTTTGTAGCAATGAAGCTCAGTTTCATATTATATTGAGACTTGATTATTTTTTGGCAAGTGTTTTCTGATACATTTTGTAAGAAATTGATGATACTGTTGCAAGTAGATAGCTCACATTCTTGGTATGCATTTGGACATTTATTGGGGAGTGAAGTCCCTTTTGGGGGCTATTAATTGTCACAGGTGGATACAGATCAGTGAGGTATAAGACCATTTATTTGTTTGATAGCCTGTAAAAGCGTCAAGTAAATTTTTCCTAGTATTTTAATGCTGAGAGATACAAAATGCAGAAGACACAAGGAAAAGGGAGAGGGAGCAGTGCAAGAGTTTGAGACAGGGAATATAAGAGTATCTTCCCATCCTTAAACCAACCCAAGTTGGTGAAGACTACATACAAGTGCTTTGGTCCAGACACTGTCTCTGTTTCGAATGCAAAACAAATCTGTGCGTGCCTGCACTTTAATCTACAGCTCACAATACAAAAAAAACCCCCACTACTAAGTGGCAGAAGCATTTACTTAGCGGTTTCTCAGACAAATCTTTGCTTTGCATGATGACAGACCCCCTTGTAACAACAGTCTAGAGATTTGCTCAGTTGACTTATTGATTATTGAAAACAGTGCTTTACTGCTGAATTTCCCAGAAGACTGTGCAGCACATTTGATTTTACCTCTCCCCTGATATTAGTAAGTGCAAACATTCATTTTCAGAATTTAAGCTTATTAGGCACATATCTACAAAAGAATAATGGTTCATGCGAGACTGAAGTAACTGGGGATTTTGTCAGATGAGATCCAATACGAAAATTAATGTTATAAGCTGTTTGTCTCCATCTGCCATCAAGCAAAATGAGCTTAAAATAGCTGCATAGATTAGCCTGGGACCATTTAGGCAATATATTCTCCATGGAACAAGGTCCACTTCCTGCAAAGATAGGTGCATATATATATACACACACACACAGAGATATTCTTACATCCATGCAGTTGGATCACTTGTATGATGTGCAGACATGTATTTACAGAATCAAGCCTTAAACGTACCACAGACCCATAGAACCGCTGCCATGCCAGTGATTAAACTAATGGTTACAAATATGTTTTTTCTTTTGCTCTCTGACTGAGAGTTACTTTTACAGTGAAAAGGGGAATAAAATGAATTGCAAGCTTTTTATATACAGCTGTTGTGAATGCCTCTTCATCCTAGCAGTGCCTTAAGCTATCAGGAGAAAGGGTCGGGTTGGGGCAGTGGCCTCTCCCCACGGCCCCATCCCACTGCCCCAGAGGCAGCAAGCAAAGCCGGGCTGGGGACTGTGACCACAGCCATGGGGATGGAGCAGCTCCGAGGCCAAGCTGGGGGTCAGGATCAACAAAGGATGTGGGCAGGTGTGGGCAGAGCTGCAGCACGGCTCGGGCAGGGACCAGGGGCGAGGGCTGGAGCTGAAATGCAGCTCGAGCCCGTGGAGGCATCCCTGCCCCAACAAGGTTTCCTGCAGCCCTATCTCACACAGCTCTGCTCCTGAGCTCTGGCAGGGTTACTCTGCTGCACCCTGCAGCACCAGCCTTGGGCACAGATCTCAAAACCCTTCTGGGTTGTGTGGTTTATTCAGGACCCTATCAGAAAACCACAGCATTTTATATACTTTAGAAGGTACTTTTTCCTGGGTGTTTTAAAGAAAAAAAGCAGTGATCATGACCAATAGTTCATGGTTTTGGCGATCATGAATGGTATTTTTCTTTCTGTTTTTTTCTGAACTGAGGAGGTGATTTCTGATGTGCTTTTTGCCTGGTTTATAGAAGAGGCCTTTAAAATCTTCAATTCCTGTATTTCTTTTAACTCCAAATAGTGAATAGTATTGAATTGCTGACATAAAATACAAGTCCCCTAAGGAGACAGACATGATTGCAATATTAATATTCCATGTAGCAACAAATATACGAAGTGGTAACTCATTGCTCTGGGAAGAAATACACTCTGATGATTAAAGAAATCTGGGAGCAAGGCTACTGTTCCCACCTCTGTGAGTGACTTGACATACAGCATGCAACAAATCACTTGAGGGTGGGACCTTACAAAAGTTGTCTGAATGAGTGGAGACCACAAGCATGAAATTAGGCAACCCCCATCCTCCTAGTGTATTCAGTAATAAGAATGACCATAAATGTCCTTCATCTGATATTTGTATTCACACTAGCTATGAAAAGCATAACGTAATGCCTCAAGCAGAAATAAATTTTTAAAAGTCTTTCTCCTTGAGAACAGGCTTCACGAACAACCATATAACCCATTTCATGAATGACGGGATTTTGTGGACAGATGTCTGACATTTTGTCCTTCTTGGCTCTTTGCCCACAGACTTGTATCTGTTCCTCCCATTCCTGGTACACCTTTACGCATCCTATATAAGCATTCAGCAATCCCTTATTGCAGTCTTAGAGCTATTTATTAACAGGGATTTTGATCCTGCTCTGCCATGTTGCTGTTGTGCGCCAGTGAAAGCACGTCCCCTCTCTCACCCCAGAGCAGTACTGCAGTATTGCCTGAGCCCACCTTTCCACCCTGGCACTTTCCTTTTCCACTCCTGTCAGGCTCCCACAACCCACCCTGAGATCGGACAAACTCTGATGCATGTCCTCTTGCCACCACACTGCTCTGAACCAAGCCTCTAACCTGCTGACAGTGCCGTCTGTAAGCAGCGTGGCTGGCACACTCAGCACAAAGGGAGCACCGCTGAGGCGCTCCTTACCTTTTAGCAATCTTCGAATGAGCATGCTTCAGAAGGCTTTAGATTCAAAAATCAGAGGCACTAACCACGTGTAGCACCCCTCAATGGAGAGATGTTTGCGCGTGACGGCCCTCCATCTCCTATCTCAATTAGTAGTCTAAACATATCCAGGAATATCTTACATCAGGCTTCTAAATTTGGTGCCCGCAAAGGGAATTGCTAAACTGAAATCCCCAGAAGCTATTACAGTGAAGGAATGATCCTTCTCTCCGTCTGTCCCTTGACATAAATATATGAAATATATATGAAATGTTTTTCAGAATGGATATAAGCCAGCATCCAGGAAGCCTCTGATAAGGCTTTGATTTTTGTAGTCACACACTTTGCAGAAAGAAGGTCTATCTATGTGTTTTACCTGCTATACTTCTAGAGTGACAATTTAAAATCCTAGAAGATTAAAGACACTTGAAAAGGACCACCATCTCCCAACAAAGTGGTATCTTAGCTAACAATACTTATGCTTTTCTTTTAAAGTTGGGAGTGTTATTCTGTTGACTTCAGAGCTTCCCATCACTTCTGCCATGTTAACTAGCAGTTTGCTTTTTGGTGAAGAGGGCGAATTCGCCTGTTCTCCATGGTCATAGTGCCTAGGGAAAGTTGCATAGGCCCAAATTACAGCAAGAAAGATTTAGGCTGGGTAACAGTGGGGAAAACTGTTCTAACAGTAGAGCTTGTAAGTCACCGGAATGGTAATTCAGAAGGCTGTGGACCCTCTCTTGCTGGAGATTTTGGAGATCTGGGTAAACGTTTCTCAAGAATCGTGTAAGTATGTCTGGGAGTGGACAGACTAAGGGAGGCTTCTCAAGGTTCTGGTTGTCTATGATTCTCTGAGACAAAATATGTCTTAAAGTACTAGGCCAAAATAGAAGAGCAGTTTTCCTTTTTGGCCAATCCCAGAAGAAAAGCAATATTCCCGTGCTACACAGTACTGCACTGAACTCAGCTGTGAAAGCTGTCATAACAACATTCATCCAACTGTGCATACAAAATGCACACTCAGTTACCATAACCATTGTATGACTAAATGTGTGTTTACCTACAGCCATTACTTGCCTAGCCTTGCATTTTTCTGCAGGCATTGACTGATATGTGCAATTACGGTGGCTCCATGAATAATTCAACGCACAAAGACTGGGCTAGGTTCATAATTTTTTTTTTTCCAAGGAAGCATCAATCTTCTCCTTAGGAAGAGAAAAAAAAGGGAAAGACTGGTTAATAAAAATAGCAAGCAAGCAAGCTAGCACCACTAGCCCAAGTGTGTCAATTATAATTCATTCCATTTCAGCTGCAACATTCAAATCACATCATGAGCATCATGCACCAATGCATATATTCCTAGACCAGCTGAAAGTGGATCATACAGCAATACACCATATACTACAGTCACTGCCTGGATTTTGAGTCTCCATTCCTTCCTAAAGACATAATGATTTCACCAAATTTTGTGGAGTTTATGTAGATTTACTTTGGCAGAAAAGTACAGGAATGTACTGCAGAGATGTCTGTTTCACTCAGAAGTCATTTAGTGAGGAGTTCTTAGAGAGAAAGGTTTGGATAAAAACAGCATAGAAATATAAAGATTAAAAGTGCATTGGAAAGAAACAGAGCAACCCATCATAACCAAGCAGAGATTTTCAGTGACTAATGCCATAACTTGATGGTAGTCATGATTTTACTGGGGAGCTTGAGAGAACAAGAGGCTTGACTCACAAATAAACCTCTTAAAGCAACATCATATTCATAAGCCAAGATGCATAGCCTGAATTTATTCATGCTAAATGCCAGGCAGTTGCTGAGTTAAAAAAAGAGTAGGCATTTCCTATTGAGCCATTAAAAGCAGGTCTGCTTAGTGCAAATGGAAACATCCACTATTAATATTTGAATTACAAATTTTTCTAATTTTTTTTAATTAGGCATCTGGATTGCCCAATCATGCCATATTGTGGAGTCTTGAATGGCTGTTTCACTGGCTTGCCCTTCCCATGATGCTTCTGAAAAAGTCATTTGTCTATCCTTATTTAAATGGAAAGCTTTCTAGAAAATGGGGAGCTCACTCTGAAACAATTGTTCCTGGATGGTTTTATTGACGTTACAGAATCTTAGCTGAAAGTTTTCATCAGTCTTCTCCAGAGATGATGCATAATCAGCTTAAAAGAAAGAGAACACAGATAAGGCTAAATCACCCTTCCCAGTGTTATTTGATTTATCACTTAATGCAAAAGCAAACCAATTTTGGTCTCCCATTTTCTTAAATATGAATTCTTAAGAACTAGTCATAACTCTGCTGTTCCTTATATTTTATATATATTTTAACTGCTTCTTTGGACTTAATCGAAATACTGATCTGTTGTGAGCGAGGACAAATTTCACATTGTCCAGGAATATATCAATTCCTATCCTGCCTTAGAGACACTCTGGCTCTGATACACCTCTCTGAAAGAAAAAAGGAAGAAGCAGAAAGGGAGGCCCTCAGCAGAGGTGATTTGAGCTGAAGACAGAAAGGACTGACCTTAAATAGGCTCAGCCCCACCCAACACCTCATAGGATTTTTCCTTCCCAACAAAGCTGCAAGCATCAAAGTAGGCTGATGGCAACAGACTGGTGATACGTGGAGTGACACAGAAGTTTTCCACTCACACACTCTGGATTTAGTGTTGAGTCCCTCAATGCGTGATATCATATCTTGACCCTTGACAGAGTGAACAGCGATGATCCTACAGAGCACACTAGTGATAATCTCCTTGTTGTTGCTGCAAATGCCAGCAGCAGCTCTGCTGCTTGTACCATTTGGTCCCGAGGCAGCCACACTCTTGAACTCATCTTTAAAGGCTGTACTTACAGGATTGCTTGGCTGAATGGCTCTGGGTCTGTTATCTGGCCTCATGGCCCCTGCAGATCATCTTCATCAGTTGGTATTACTTTCAGCCTTCATCTAGCTGAACTTGTTGACTGATTATTTGATGAATGCAGACTTGGGGAGATGGGCAATGCAACGTTTGAGAGGCCTTCGATTCTACATTTGAACCGGAAATTCTCTTTTTCCCAAAGCAATGCTGTCTAATTTGGCAAGACTTACTTCAACATGCATGCATTTTCTAGAGGTAGCAAAAATTAAGCTTCTGTGTACATATGCCAGAACTGAAACTATGTATTTGCACACTTGAGAGAAACGGTGAGAATGTGTGTGTGTGTGTGTGTGTAAGTATTGAATTTATCATCCATGTTACCCATATATTATCAATGTATTGAATGCATCAGAATTCCCAGTCTTATTCCAACTGGTTTTCACAGTTGATACTTTTTGGGCTAAATTCTCCTCTCTATAAAGACCTTCTAGAAGGACTCATGGGTTGCAGTGTCTTTAGTACTGTGTTCACCTCTCATTGTCATGTTGCGACACAAACATGAATTTTAATTGCAGACTTTTGTTTCATCAGCTCTATCAAGAAGCAGCTTTGAAAATGGAAGACAGTTATTTTAAGGTGTACTGGGGTTTTTAACTAACGTCCAGTGGTGACAGCACAACGAATACCTGTCGGAAATTGAGATCCAGTGACTGTCGTTCACGCATCCTACCTTTTATCCCAGTCAAGATTCAAGTGACCATTTTTCAGCCCCAAGAGGTGAGAGGGGGCAGACCAGATCCCAGCAGCGGCTGGCTGAGGGATATTAAGGACTGAGGAAGACCAGCAGCAGGAGCCCAGCACACTCACACTAGGTATTTTCTTACAGCAGGGTTGGGAACTGGAAGTTGCCAACATGGTAGTGAAGGGGAATGTGTAAGGGAACAAAGTTTGTATGTGAAGTGCATCAAACAGAGCTACCACATGATTCTCAGGGGCAAATTATACCTAAGGGCCACCCTTTCTTACTGCACATCATGGCATCACAATTGTTGCACAAACATACACGCACATATATAAATACCATATATGCTTGCAAATGCACCCACGCACATACACACAGCTAATCTCAAGATCCATAATCAATTGCTAGTAGGGGAAAAGGAGCAAAAAAAAAATTCCCAGGTATGACTAAAACTGTTTAAACCCTCAGGTAAAAACTCTCATTAGCATACAATACTCCTCATATTCCACATAGCTCTACTGAATATTTCAATTAGAAAATTATCCACATAATTTATTACATACAGTCTGAGCCTGGGCCCACCACACGAGGCACTTTCCTAAAGCTTGAAAGCTGTTTAATCTTTTTTCTGGCCCCTCTGAGATAACTTCTGAATGGACTCTCTAAGCTCCTTATACTAAAAGGTGATCACAGTGCAAGGCCAGAAGTTCTCAAGTTCCCTTCAGAGAGTGGACGCATGCTGGGCTTGACCAGTGGTAAACACTGATAGATTTCAACCTCTTCGTATACTGGAGCAAATATATATACATACACTCAGAAGAAATTTCCTCATGACATAAGAAATCACTAGGAAATTACCAGGAGGGAGAAAAAGACAAATATTTTTAAATTAATGGTCTGAACCTTTCCCTTTGTGACTGATTGAAATGAGAGTTATGAGGGCTGGATGCAGCCTTTTATTATGAGACACTGAGGTTCTGCAGTATATTTTTTCCTTTCTTTAATTTAGATCTGTGCAAAAAATTGGCATGAAATACAAATAAATGACAAAGCACTGAGAATTAGGCCATTTGTCTGTAAAATCAGATATAATCCCCAAAATAGCAAAACACAGAAAAATGCATCAAAATGTATTAGAGCTGACAGGCCATATATTACACAGGCTATTTATGCAACTGTAGATCACATATCGGAACCAGCGAGTCACAGAAGCCTAACATTAAATGTAAGAGGCATTGTACAGATTAATATTAATTAAAATAACAATTACTGTTAAGTACAGCATTCTGCTAGATACTGTGACAGATAAAAGACTGGTGAGGTGTTCACAATAATGAGCAAAATAAACATTTCCACCCTGGCATATGTACATATATACACGTATATGTATATGTTGCTAGTAGGAAAGAGCTGTGGAAATATATAAGTCTCCATGAATACATCATTTTAAATGCTGCAGTGATCTTCCTCATTTCAAAATCTCTCTACTGGGACTGTAAGTTTATTTAAAAACCCCATAGCTGTTGCCTTACGCAGACACTACAGGTCTTAAGAGCCAGTGTTCAGCCTTCGGATTTACCCAGTTCATTTGGGTTTTCATTCACTGTGCTTCAACCTAATTTCATCTGGCTTCAATTACCCCTAAATACCTATTGTCAGGGCACAGTGAGGCTGGGGTGGGCAGCGGTGAGGCAGGGACCTCCCCCATCATCCCTGTCCTCCCACACCCAGAGGTGACCAGCAGAGCCAGGCTGGGGATGGCCATGGGGACGGGGCAACTCTGGGGCCAAGTCAGGGAGGCAAGAGTGGGATCGGCAAGGGAGATTAATAGGGATGAGTACAGCTGCAGCATAGCTCAGGCAGGACCCAGCATGAGGGCTGGAGCTGAAATGCGGCCCCCAAGCCCGGGGATGAGTTGTCCCACAGCTCCTTCTGGCCATGTTGCTGCTTTCCCAGCAGTGAGACCCCAGGTTGCATGGTGGCCCGATATCAGAGGTGGCCTCGTCCACAGCAGCCAAACCACCAGGGTCAGAGAGGACGTGGCAGAGCCTGTCCATGCCATCAGGGCATGTAAAGTTTCCTGCTGGAAGTCTCCAGATCTCCAATTTTACCTGGACAATAAAAAGCATGAAGTGCGGTAAGATAGGACTGATGGGTGTGGCCCCCAACCTCAATTTCAGAGGCCCACCGAAGAAAGAAGCCATGCCACAAATTTAACACAGTGACAGTTTTCTTTCCAGTGCCGCTCTGGCATCTTTTCATGAAGCACCATTTGGTTTAGACAGAGATTTACCACATGGCATCCTCTCCACCTTTAAATGCATATGTAGGATGCTGGCATCCTTGCACTGATTCTGGACTGAGTTCCTATTAACGTACCTGAGCATGAAAGGTGAGTCAGACCCACTCTGCTCATCACTTTCATCTGGAAGACGGTGAACATGCTTCTGTGCAGGCCAAAATCTTGGGTCTTACTGGCATAACTCTTCCACAATGACTGGAAGCCTGCAGAAAAGCTATATAGATAGGAAACAAGGAAGTGCTGCATCTGCTGCTTTCATCAGCGAGGATATGAAATAAGGTATTTCCTAATGAGGGTCTGAGGGGATTTTTATATCACTTGAGTTTTGTGATTAGAACACCAGTTTTCACCTTATGATACATGTAGGCAGGGCCGTAGATCAGAGCACAGACTTCATGGGGAACGCACATGCAGCCCCCTGTGCCACAAGGCATCTCAGGAAGATCCATGGAGTCACCTGAACTGAGTCAAGAAGGACCTTACAAAAAGCATCACCATCCCAGATCACCCAAAGACAGGCCATCCACTTCACCTATGAAATTTCAGATCGATATAATAATTGTTTGAGTAATTATGGTGTTGTTTGCTGAGGTGGCATTCATTTCCCAATACAAGATTTCTGCCCTGATAGATTAGAGGTACTCTGGTCTGTCTTGGAGCTGAAAGGGTTGTACCCTTTCTCAATAACATTTGTAGCTAGAAGAGAAAAAGGTCATTCATAATTATTTTTCTGGTATACTGGCTTAGCTACTCATTTGATTTATCACGTGTCCTTTCTGACATAACATGAAATAATAAGAGAGTTAGATTGTCTTTAGGGAAACGGGCATCCAGCTCACAGAATACATCCGTTTCAATAACACACTTCAAAGGAATCCAGCTCCTTTCAATATATTCAGGGATTTGTTCACCAGTTTGGGTTGAGCTGCTTGCAAAATAGATAGGAGAAACCTCTTTGTGTGATATAACCAGATGCCATTTGCAGAGCCTGTGACATATGGTCCTTCAGACGTGGAGATAATCACAGAGGATAATTCTTGAGAGCCCGTTAGGATTCCAGAGTAGCTGTCTCTGCCATGTGGTGCTTGCTGATGTCTAAATATGATAAATTCACTCACTTTATTTTCAAAAACACAGCTGAAAGACTTTTAAAAGGAGTAGCATGAAAGCAAGAAAGTATCAACCCTAACTACTCAATCAAAGTGAGAAATATATTCCTGATTCCATCCAACTTCAAGGCAAATTAATGAACTAAATAGAAATCTGCAGCTGAAACTCACTGATATGAGAATAATCTAATTTTCCACAATGAATGCAATGAGGATTTCAAGGGAGCCTACACAAGCTTTTGTTCAATACAGGGCTTGGGCAGGCAGTGGGTACATTTCAGTCTTTAACCACCCCCCCCCCCAAAAAAAAAAAAAAAAAAAAACAAAACAAAAAAAAAAAAAAAAAAAAAAAAAAAACAAACAAAAAACTCAACCCTTTTATTCAGGGTAAGAAGCAAAAAACATAAAGCTTATGTTGTTATCACAAAAGGTATTTCAAAACTATCTCTTAACACAGGGGCTCTGAAATACTGGCTTCCCCAGCTGTGCACATGGGGTCCAGGCTGGTATTTGCTCATATGCCATTCCCACTCTGGTGTTGGCCCTCCAAGCATTGACAAAAATAATTCTCTGGGAGGTGGAATCACAGTAGATGGTTGGGAGTGTCTAAAACACCACGACGCCTACACTGCACACCTCTACCCTACACAAAAGAGGACCAGAGCTCAAGCATTGAACCTTTCCTGGCTCCTGTGGATCTTTCCACTAGTTCCTACCACCATGCCTGGGAAAGTTACTGGGGATACATATGCCAAGGACTGGTCCCAAAGGGAGTGTGGATGAGACTACACCAGCATTGGCTTGGCATGCTCTCAGCAGGCTTTGCACCTACAGGGGCCACCACATGCCTTCGTGCACTGTGCATGCTGTTGGACGTATACAGCCACATTTTGTGCCATGAAACCACTGCTCGGCTGGCCTGCAGCACAAACCTTACAGAGGAGATCGGATCTCAGACATTTTGAAATTAAGCACATGGAATAACACCAGTATTTTAAGGCTACAGTCTCACCCGAAGGCCAGAGGCTGTGCAATGCGAATGCAGCCAGTCTGCTCTGGAGGGAACTTGCCTTAAATAGCATGGATGCAAGGCACTTTGTGCCTCTTAATCCTGAGGCCAGAGTTTGATTCCCTGCCATGTTAGCAGTGTAGGCATAACCTGTAAATCCCTCCACTGGTCTGAGATACCTAATGAAAAAGGCAGCTCCACAGACCAGGATCCATGGAGCTAGAAGTTTCTTTGGACAGCAGACTACTCCGGAAACAATATTGGAAGGTATGAAGAGACATGGTGTCATCACTTGAAACACTGAAATAACGATTTTAGTGGTTGTCACCACAATTGCTGAAGGATGTGAAAGAAAGTTCTACAGACTTCCTACAAAGTCTGTAGGAAGATATAGCACCTTGTATTAAGTCAGCTGATGAATCTGTATCTCCCATAATATATTTGCTGTCCTGTTAGCTGGTCTTGCTTCTGACACAAGGAATCTTTTGTGGGTTTTTTCTCAGTGCAGTGCAAGACACACTGGATGAAAGAGCATCTTTGACTGTGCAGAGGGTGAAAGTCCTTCTGGCCTTGTACACCTGTGAAAGCAAGATGTGTGAAAGTGGTACCAAAGCCTCCCATAGATAGTTTTGAACTGATACAGTTTGAAAACTGCTTGATAATACCCACCTTAGCTGGATAAAGGAGCCTAAAATACCCTCACTGGAGATAGAATGGGGTCAGCTGTTGGCAAACATGCCTTACTTCTAGGGCATGCTCCATTGGTAGCACGTGGCTACACATTTGCTATGGAGTGTAATTGCCCAGCTTGGCTGTGTGGATAGACCTCTTCATGTCTTTTAGATCCAGCATATCAGAGAGTTCTCTATCCACTCAAACAGAAGAGTCCAAAAGAATTAGTTGAGTCTTCAATCTCTTACACACAGATTGCCTGAGAAGACAATCAGTTATTTTGTGTGGATTGTATAAAGCTTCGTGTGCAGGTTCTGGAAACCTGTGCCTGAAGACATCAGCAGGTAAATGGGGGAGAAAAGACTATTTCCGATTCACTTGTAAAGTTTTAACCGCTCCATAGCTCATCTATGACACAAGGCAGCAGCAAATTTGCATTATCAGCCTTAGGAATGTGAATTTTGTGCATCCCAGAGTAACAGAACATCCTCTGACTTGAGGAAGAAAATAATATGAGCTGTTAACTTTTTATATTTGTCATACCTTCCATTTTAAGAAACGAAATTGCTTCAAGTGTTTTCATTGAACTCATTTAACAACAGAGGAACTAGAACAAAGACACAGGATTTCCGTGCTGCAGGAGATGCTGATCACCCTGCGTTTGTTTTCTACAAAAATGACACAGAAAAGTAGAATGTGTGAATGGAAGGAACAGAAGTTTTGCACAACCGTGATTCAGGAATTTTGGAACTTTTGGGTTAAAATAAAGCATTTCTTGGCATTCCAAAACCAAAGCTTTTCTCTTTGATTCACTGGCCTGAAATGAAACTTTTTGTTTTGATCTGAGTCAACATTAATCTCTGTGTCCAATCCAGCTGCCAGAAAGCCTTTTGGGAGTTGTCTTCCTCACCCTCTTGTTCTCCCAGATGGGCACTCTTCCTCGGCCAGGCTGTATTTGCTGTGTCTTCTCTGCAGAGTGGAGGCCTAGGAGCATCCCATGATGTATCGCACTGACTCAGCCACAAGGAAAAACAGCCATTGTTTTTTCATTTTTCATGGGCACAATTTCATCAAAGTCCTTTTTCCTGTGGCAAATTTCTATTTTGATGAAACCACCATTTCTCATAGAAAAATATGTGAATCTTTTCTATGGGCTGTTAAACATCCCTCAGAAAACAGATCTGAAGAAAGAATGAATGAAGATGTGTACCACTGAAGGCAGATTTTTCCCTGTGAAGAAAACCAAAAATAATATTTGAATTAATTTGGTAGCTAATTCTTCTTCTAAAGTGATGGAGCTTTATCATGCACTTATTTGTAAATGTAACACTGAAAGACAGAGTAACTAGGTCTGAATTTAATAAACCGGTATATTCACGTAACACCAATGGCTTATTCAATTTTATATGACATGGCTTGTATTTTTTAGAATTGGTATATATTTATTAAGGTAGTATTTTAGGTAAAATGAACAATATGAATACCAAACTTTGGAATCAGTTCTGTTACGCTTCTTGTTTCTAAAGGGCAAATTCAATTCAATTCACATCTTTTCCAATCTAGACATATGGGAAGAAAAACACTTTTAATACCCATGGCAAAATAAATTATTTAAAACTTCACATGCCTCACAAATTTCAGTCCTGTTTTTGTCTAGTAATTACACACTCATGAATCTCAATTATCATAAAATATTGTGTTATTGATAACTTGCTGTCCAAAAAGTCAACAACAATATTCAGAGCTTTTCTTAATTTGCTCATTTCCCCTAGTTATTGATAATCCTGGTGGATGGTAACTGGCCATCTGAGTCAGATGAGATTGATTTTGTTACCTGTTTGGATGACATCCAGTTTGAATGAGAGGAAGAACAGGCAACAAATGATGGAGAATTAAGAAATGCCAAATGTATTTATTTTTGATAGTCACAGACAATTTCAGTGACTCCCTCCAGCCATTCTGGTATGAGAACAGATCCGACAATGTGACCTCAGAATCACAGCTGATTTTGTCAGATCTATGCACAGGCAAGCCAGGGTATTCCTGTCTTCTGTAAGCTCCAGTGCTTATGCACCGTGTTAGAGGCTGGAAACTGGAGCTCATATTTCCCTGACAGGCTGTAGAAAGAAACCCTAGAGACAATATAGACTTGGGTATAGGTATAGGTATAGGTATGGGTATAGGTATAGGTATAGGTATAGGTATAGGTATAGGTATATATACTGTCCCAGACAAACAAGACTAATTTAGAAATCGAGATTTCCTTGGTGCCCTCCCAGAGGTGTCTGATGAAAAGAAAGACAAGGAAGATAAAGTCTTCTCCTTGCTAGCCACAGCGGTTCTCCAGCCACTGTCAAGGCTGGGGGAAGGAAGAGCTTCATGCTGGACTTGGAGACACAGAGCTGTAAAGTAAAATAGGAAGGAGCAGGGACAAAGGAAAAAAACATACTTCAGGCTCCCCTCGCCTGTCAGAGGGGACGCCTAGAGACTCTGACGGCATGGCTATGGGGGACTTCTTGGGTCAGAGACCCAGCAAACATGTCTTTCCAGCTGGGATGAACTGCTCTGGGGAGCAGGAGCATGCAGGAAGGAGCAGTGGGCTGCAGCCAGTGCCAGCACCCTCTCCTCGGCACGGCAGGGGATCGCGCGAAGCGAAGGAGGAATCTCCTCCCTCCAGCTTTAGCAGCTGAATTCCCTCACCGCCACGCTGGGAGCTGGCAAGGAGGATGGCCTGTGCCAGGGCTGTCGTTACCGATGTAAATTAAACAGTTACCACCGCAGGGTGACTCTTTGCTCTTTTCCCTGAGCAGACAGCTGCTCCAGAAAACACATGCTCAGGCTGCTCAGTCTGAAAGGAAGAACCACAGAGATTTTATTTATAGATGCAATAGGCAGGTGTTCAGCATTTAATGTCTGCCCAGTAAGAGCTGGAATTGTCTCTTTGCCTGCAATGACTACGTACTTGATTACTTTCTGTGTACATAATGCATTATATATACTCTATATATCTCCTTTCCCATTTGCATTCAGTGCATAACCTCCATACAGCTGCGTTGCCCTCTCTCCTGCAGCAGAACATTTACTGATCTTATCAAGACAGAAAGAAAAAGTACCACAGACTGTGGAAAACTAAACTTTAATGGAGGAGTTCACGCTGCGGTGTGCCTGGTGTGTTTCTGGACAGTGGGAGAGTGTTGTGCAATGAACTTGTGTCCATCGCTTCAGTAAGAAATGTTTCATCGAGGTTTGGAAAGCCATGTATGAAATATTAATTAATCACTGCTAAGTCTCAGTCTACCATTGTGAAACTGGCACAGTGCAGTTTTGTGCAGCTTGTTTTCAGAAATTGTTGCCTTTTATTTCACCTACGTGATCATAGCACTCTGCATAATTTATACGTCTAAGAGCCTTTTGTAGGGCACATTGGTAGAAAAGCTCATCACTACCACAGAAGCTGGGATCTTGTCGAGATTAACAAGGATATTGGGGGGTTGGTAAACAAACACAACAAAAGCAGTTCCTGTGTTTGTGCCATCCATGATTTTGGTAGCGGCAGGTTTGCTACAATGGCTTGTGACAAAGCAGTAAGAGAGCAAAACTAGGCTCTCCAAAATCCAAAATGAAACAAAAAGGATGCCTTGCTGTTAATGCAAGATGCCAGCCATACCAATGGCACAAATGTATTTTGAAAGTATATGAAAATTAACTTTAAAGTTTGAACTCAGGAAGAAGGCAGATCCTTTGGGGAATGCAGCACTGCACACCAGTCACCAGAAATGCAGAGCGCAGGAGCACAGGCGACTCCTCTACGGACTGCCACTGACAAAACTGGGAGATGTTTTTTCTGCATTTCTTGCTCGGAATAAATATTCTGACGTGCCATTTTTACATTAGTGAAATGCATCAGCAGAGGGAGGATAATTTAAAAACTCTTCCTCTCTTTGGAAATATCTCTTTTGTGTTTGGAAAAATATCCAAGGGCGGGGTGGGGAGTTGGGTCTGTCCTCAGGGGCTACTTGAGAGGCTGTTAGCATCAATGAGACTTTAAGTCCACCGCCTGGGGAGACCTCAGCTGAGATATGTCAGGAAGCACCACCACAACGCACAAGCAGGTAAGCAGCACTGATGCACAAGTCAGACACCACAATATTGCTCCAGAACCACGGGTGCAAGGGGGACATTAATCCCCCCCAGTCCACCTACCTAAAAGCCCAGTGCCTATCCCAAGCCAGGTACCCAGACTCCCTTGGCCCCCAGTGCAGAGGGCACCTGCCTCTTCTCCTGGGCTGCAGAGGGAGCCTCAGTGACAAGCTTGGGTTGGACCCCCCGCCTTTGCACAGCTACAGCTGGGTGGGGGGGATGCTAGGGACGTGCCAGGCCTAAGAATAAAGCTCACAACTCTTTGCTTTCCAGCTCTACAATTAAACTGCTAAAACATGTTGACAATATGTCTGAATCTTGTTGGAACATCTACAGCAGAAAAACAGCTTATGCCTGCGCCTGGAATTACTTATAATTAGAACGTGTAATTAGAACGTGGACAAACAGCCAGGCTCCAATGCATACAGAGGCCTGTCCCCGCGACGACAAAATTTCCAGAACAATCAAACAACAATAATCACATTTTGTAGGCACTAATTTTCATAGCCTGGTGAAGAAACGTTTACAATAACCAGCTAAAGAATTCTGGCCTGTTTATTGTTCTGTACCCCTAAAAGGCAGTCCATATTGGAAACGTTTTGAGGAAGCCTGTGTGCTGTTTCACTTGCTTGGCAAGGTCTGTGCAGAGCGGAGCATCACCCTGGTCTGCACTGTGCACGGCGCTGTGCCACCCTGATCCCTCATCCTTGAGAAAGCGATGGCAGCCCAAGTAAGCAACAGCCTCCAGAGCCATAGCACGGATCAAGCAGAAGGGGCTCTGGCCCCAGGTATCTCATGAAGATGGGTGCAAAGAGGGGCGCTGGATGTGGTCATCCGCTGCTGTGGCTGCCCGGGGAAAGGGACGCGGCAGCAGAGGTCAGCAGGAGCCCGGGGTCATTGGCAGAGGACAGTCCCTGAGTCAACACAGCATCTCTCCCTGGCTCTGACTCCCCTCCCTCAATTCTCCAAGCCCTTTCTCCCTGGCACATGTGGGCAGAGAGATAGCTGTATGTAAGACCAGAGAGGCACAGGGCAAGCTGGGCTGGAAGAGCACATGGAGGACCAAACCATCTGGGGGACACGCGCCACAGACCGTGCCGAGACAGCCCATCCGGGCTCTGCCGGAGCCTCCACCTCATTGCCATCTGTGCTCTCCCCCATCCCCCCGAGCACAGACTGTGAATCCAAATGCAGTGCTCTACTGGTATCTATCAGAGAGGAGCTGTAAATGGAAGTGAGACGCTTTGCCACTTCCCCTCCCCCATTTTACCGGTGAGGGAACAGTTCTCCAGAAAATGGAAAGTATCCAACGAGGTATTCGTGAACGCGGCACTACCACAGCATCTCACGTCCCACCAAAGCGTTGATACTGGTGGAACAAAACAGAGCAGATGGCACAAGAGACGGCTCTTTTGTCCTAAACCTTATGGCACAGTTGAAGGGCTGAAAAAAGGGAGGGTGGGGGGATCGGGGGGGAGGGTGTTTAAAAATAAATTAAAAAAAAATTGTCACAATAGCCCTGCGGAAGGAATTCAGTGGATATTTCTGGCTGGTACATAATGAGGCTGCTTCTCTGTTGCTGATGGGTTTTGCTCTTCGCAGGTTCCCTACAGATATGTAGGCAGGTACCAAGCCTGCTCAGCCTACAGGAAAAAACAACTGGTGTCTAGCAAGTACAGCCAAAGCCTCAGTCAAAAATAGGCTGGATCTCAGGATTCACTCCAACAGGAAGAGGAGGCACAGGTCTGTCACTTGCCGGCAAGCTCCTAGGGAACCGGAGACGCGTCTGAGAAAGCACAGCTTACCTGAGAGGCAGCATTCAAGAGAGGAAGCCCCTGATTTTCTCCATGCACTCTGCATCAAAAGCTTAGCAGGGAGGCTAAAGCAAGGGGACAGGAGGAGGCAAATTTTGGCAGGCAACATTCCTGCTGCACAGGAGACCTGAGGCTACGCAAATATTTTCAATCAAAATTCTAAACTGCAGCCCAAAATCCAGATATGTGTTCAGAGACATGTATTTTCCCCTGATTTTTGCTTTTCAGAAGTAAATTTTCAGATGGAGAGTAAAACTGATTTCAAATCCCTGAAGGCACATAGGCACCTTCATGCTGGCAGGAACATGGCGGACAGGCTGATTGCTTAACTTCCACAGTTTTCAGTCAAGGCAGGCTACTAAGTCAGCTTGGAGCTGACTCGGTCCGATGCCCTCCGGTTGCAGAGCTGAGGATCTGTTCCTGCTCTGCCTATTTACTTTGCCATAATTAGTTTCTACACCACAACAGACTTGGCCTCTCACCTGTCAGCGTGGCATTTTATCAGTGGCTACTCCAAAGTTCATGTGTGCCATCTCGTCCTTACCTACTACAACGTCAATTCCCCTAAGTAATTTGGAAGAAGACAGATTTTGCCTGTGGTGATCATTTAAGGATCGTACACGTCCCTAATTATTTTCCTTACTAATTTAACTAGTAATGAGGTAAAGTAAAGTTGCTTTTTTCTTTTTAATAAGGGAACTATGACTTTGGCAACATTCCAGTCCTCCTTTGTGGTAGCTGGCTTTAATGATAGTTCATGTACTTTTGCTGACAGATGAACCACTCTTAAATTCTTTCAAAACTCCTGGATGAATACCATCTGGCCCTAGTGATTAATTGCATTTTTAAATTGTTCCTCATCTTTATTACCTACCAAAAAAAGAAGCTCTAGAGCAGGTATTTCCCCCTTGTCCTCTGCGATGAAGATAAATGCAAGAATTTGTTTCATTTTGCTGCAATTGCCTTATTATCGCCAACTGTTCTTTTTCAAAACAGACAGCGTCATCTGACGGACACATTGGATGGAATGCATTTGTTTCTCTTACTGTGTAATTTATGCAATTAATAACTTTTTTTACTTTTCTGACCAGCTCTGTGGTTGGCCAGCTATCTTTTGACTGTGTAAGCAGCAGAGTACTACTGAACGAATCATTTGATTTTTCCCCCCATTGACTCTTTTTTTCCAGCCAATTGCTACTGCTGGACCATTGAAACTGCTGCACCCTTCACAGACTCCTAACTCTGAGGTTCTTTGGCTTTCTTCCCCCTCCCTCCTAATTACAGCCCTCCATACAGCACATGTTCCTTCCCACTGACTTCACACGATCTTAGCATTTACTTTTTTCTTCCTTTGTTTGCTTAAGAACACGAATCACTCTTAAAAAAACACCCGTACAACCTAGCACCTTGCAAATGTTTTAGCACACCTTTATAGCAGGAATTTTAAAAAATTACTATTCCAGGGAGTTCATGCACCAGTAACCACTGTTGCTTCTCTTGATGTAAAAGCTAAGCCTACAGGTCTCAGGCCATCCATGACACGCTAGGGACACACAGACGAGAAAGACAGCCCTGGCCCCAGCCAGCAACAAAAATGCAAGTATACACTATGCAGCACCTTTTCAAGAATTAAACACTTACCTGACTCTATCATACTTCACGTAGCACAAGATAATCTAATTTATAATAATACTGTGACAAACTAAATTAATAAGTATATCTTTAATCTCTGCACAGCCACATTTGGAGAAATGTCATTGTGGGCACAGTAGGAATAACGTGTAATAAATGTTTCATTGGCTCCCACAGGTATTATTTTTGCCAAGGCAGCTGGAGAAACTGTGCATGTTTACTGGCCCCCATATTCAAGCTCAGCATCTATTTGGGGAAAACAGCTGAGGACTAAGTACAAATTTACATCACAAAAATAATAAAAAGCCTCACTCTCAGTGACATACTTAGCTCAGACAATATTACTTTATTATTGTTGTTGTTATTACTAATAATAACATCAGTATTACAACATCCAAAGCATGGTAGGCTTCAAAGTTATGTATATAGAAAAAAAGCTATTGCCCAGAAGCATGATTGCGAGTAAGAATTGACCAGAGCTGGAAATCCCAGCCATTGCGGTCATTCAAAATTAATTCAAAAAACTTATTTTATGACAGACTTTTTTTCCCAGGTGCAGTAGATCGGGATGTGCATAGCACTGGAATGAAAGAAGGTAGTAAAAGACAGTATATCCACTAAGAGTAGGCATCTAACTGTAAAGTTAACTTCCAGATAAGTTGAACTGGCTTTTCAGTACTGAAAGGACTGAACAGCATTGTTTCCAATGACTCCAAAGATTGCCCAGGACTTCTGAAAAATCAGGCTACTTAATTGCCACCCATTGCTCTCATCCATCTCTGTCCCCATCCTCACCTACAAGAGACATTTCATGGAGGGATAAGCGTCCATGACACCACCCTGTCCTTGGCCTTGCATTTTCTAAAGGCGCTCCCCACTCATGGGAGAAGGGACCAGGCTTTTTCCTGGCCTGAGTAGACCAATCGAACATGTACTTGAGGGACACTCATTGTTAATATCAGTGTAGGCGGGAAAAAATGCAGACTTCAACTCTTCCAGGAGGCAAGCAACATTTCCAGGAGCCTGACTTTGTTGACATTTTCCATCCTCATCAAGAAATGGAAAGCAGAGCTTGGAGCTGAAACCCTGGTGTTTCTGCTGGGGGCTTTTCACAGAACCCAATGCCAAACTCATTCCCAGAGCATCACACTGTCTCTGATAACACTCACAGGGAAGATGCCTGAGGAGCCAGGAGACTATGGAGTATTGTCCCACTTGCTCTTCCACATGGAGGAAGGACCATGTAGTCAGAAAGATATTTCAGCCCTTTCATTGTAAGCATCTAACTTCAGGCATTTATCTTAAAAAAAATTGTACACGTCTCCCAGTAGCCACAAAAAGAAAACCTGTACTGAACAACATTCACCCCTTTCATCTTCAATGCACATATAAACAAGAATGATATATGGTAAGCCTGGACTATTTGTGTTTGTCTTGTTGTTGTATTAAAGATGTTAATAAGGAATATATTAAGTTATAGTGTTCCCTTTTCCTGCATTGGTAATTCTGATGGAAAACAATATGGACAGCTTATACTGTCCCTGGGCAAACATTAAATAAACAAAAGGCTCAAATACAATAAGCATTAATATTTCATGAAGTTGGGAAGAGCATCAAGAAAGCTTTTCTTGGTCACTTTACCTAGCACTCTCCCAGTGGGACTGAAAAGAGCATTAATGAGAAGCAGAAAGAAATATCTCAAGCAGCAGAAGTACACACCAAGTATGAAAATGAACTCCTTTTTGGATCTCTCAGAGGAGCAGGGCTGTGCAAGAGACAATATTTCAGATGTCTTAGCAGGATGTTTTGAAAAGCCAGGCAGCTGAGTTCTGTTTTGCTTGTTATTTTATTTGCTGTTGCCCACAGACCTTTCCAAAAGCCTGCTCAATCAAAACACTTTACAGACGCTGTTTGAGAATGGCGACAGCTACTCAGGATGGGGCCATTTGGGCCAGCAGATAGCTCTTAACGTTGTGGCAACCCAAAAGCACGGTGCAGTACCCACAATGGTTTAATCATCACCTGAAGACATGCAGGTTCTTCCTCTTTCACTGCAGGTTGGAAGGGGTCCTGGGAACCTCAGGAGTGGGCTGGACCTCCTCAAGCCAGCAATCTTATCGTCATGGGTGCCCATGGGGGTTTGCATTTCAAACCTACAGTGGAAAGGGAGGAAACCTTGCCACCGGTGCTAGGGGAAGGGGAGCCCCAGCTGACTATGCAAGCATATGTGCTAGAGCTGCAGAGCAAGAGGCTTTTGGAAGTGTGCCATGGCAAGGGTGCACATGGTGTTAATTTGTGTCCCCTCACATGGGATTCGTTTTGCTTGATCTTAGACAATTATAGCACAGACATCTTCATCTGAGCTAGTTGTCTAACTCTCTTTATAGTCAAGGAGAAATAGGCACTCCTGGGGCATAATTCATCTCCTCCTTGGATAGATGTCTGAAATAGAGCAGATGAATCGTTCTCTAGAAGCATCTCCAGACTCTTCATTGTATCCATAGTCATAAAGGAGGCCAGACAACAAGTTCAGATGTAGACTTCTGCTTTGTGGACATATAAAATTAAGTGAGACGAGTCTCACCTTTTGTGACTGAATTGCATTAGACTTGTATATGATTCAATGTGAATGCAATGAAAGATACAATCACCTTCATGTAAAACGAAGGAAATAAACTATCATTTTCATCAGCCTACTTTTTATTGAGCTGTGCCACAAATAGTTCCAAGTCCCTTTACAAGGAAAATGCCAGAACACGCATCTGTGTGCATTTGTGGTTTTCCAGAGCATGCCTTGTTCCCTCTTCTCAGTTTCTCATGCCCCAGCTTGGAGCTCTAATGTTCAGAATGCATGTGCTCCTCTAGCCAGTTTGTTTCTTCTTCTTTCTGAAAATCAGTCGTCTAACAGATGTGGAGGGTCTGTTCTAGCCATGGCCGTTTATAATTATAATAAAATCACAGTTTTACGGTGACCCTATCTTCTTTAATTATGTGTACTCCCTATAGATCTTTCTAATTTCTAGAACACAAAATGCACTGCATGTGTCTAAACAGTGGTTGATGACTACTGCCCTATTCCAGTAGCATGCCACACCATAAAAATGTCTTCAGTCTGCAGCAGAAATGATATTCTGTAGTGCTCTTTTATTTTAATTCAGCTCGGCATAGCACAGTGATTCTGTTCCAGGAAAAGGAAGAGTTGGCAATCAATATGTTTAGACTATGTGTAGACTTTACCCTGAGTTAATTACCAATTAACTCAATGTACTTAGCACATTTGTAAAGCCTACAATGGACATGCTACATATTTATTTCTGGTTATGAATTTCTGTTTCTTACCCAAAGCTGATCTTTTAATCTTTTCTGTAAATAACAATTTTTTTATTGTTTTGATGAAATGGAAAAGGGTCCATAGTAGCCTTTATTAAATGTGTTAAATGCTTGCTGCTAATTGTCTATTAATAACCCAGAGCACTAAAAGTCTACAGTAGATGTATCCACTCTGCTTTCTCTGGAAAAAGCATTTTTTCATTAATCATCAAACGGTACTGTGGTTAGCTCCAGACACTGCTCTTCAAACAAGATCACAGCATGGAAGTATAGAGCTCTTATTCTTGCACATCAGAATTTAAGTGGCACAGACCAGAAGTTGTTCACTGTGCTCCAGTGACTGAAGGTACCTGCAATAAGTCACATGAGCTCCAGGTATGTTCCAGCTTTCCTGCATTTTCTGTGCATCTCTTAACCATTTAGAAACAAAGCACATATGAAGAGCACTGTGAAGCAAAACGAAAGATTTCAAAAAATGAAAGTTAAGATGCTCTGGCATAACATAGTCATTCATAAAACTTCCAGGTAATTCAGAAAGTGGTTGCAAGAACACGTTTCCCACGTGCTACTCACATACATCAGCTCCCAGTGAAGACTTTTGTGTTCACCTTTCACCACAGAAACATTTTCAAACTAATTCAATTTCCTCTGTATTTTATACTAGAAATAGAAATTCACTTAGAACAGAGTATTGAATAAGCTTTAATGTACTCATTACACCATAACTTGGCCTTTCCTTGATTTTAGCATTTTAAATTCACATTCTCCTGTAAGAACACTTTACCCAAGGAAAAAAAGAAATTTTAGAGAAAGTATCTGGAAAGAAAAAAATGGGTTTAATTAAATAGCCATTTGCAGGACTTTGTGGTTTATATTTGAGGAGCAGATTCTTTCCTAAGCACTAAAAGTGCACGTTGTTACATTAATTTAACTAATAGGCGTTAGTTATGACAGCCCGCCTGGTAAAGGTTCTGAGCCAGTGTCATTCCTATAGATTTATACACTTGGAAATGTGCACTTTAAATGAGAATCTTGCCAGTGTCAAATTAAATTAAATTGAATTAAATCATGTGCCCGATCACAAAGACCTGAGATTGTTTTCAGAATCAGGTCCAAATTATAATCGTAACTCTAGACCAACTACTGAAGAAAATTAAAAGGCAGTTCCAACTTCATTATACCCTACTGAAGTTGCCGGCTATACGAACACAGGGCTAAATCCTTATCTGAGCAAATTGACTGGTACTGGAGCGCTTCTGGGACAATTACTCCCATCCTCACAACCTGAAAAGCTCCCACAGCCATGACACCCTGTGGAGAATGGCTCCTCCAGGGACTATGATCATCGTGGGGTCAAGTGCTCACAACAAGATGAGCATCTAAGACCAAACTTCAGGTCCACCAAGTCCCCACTCCCAGGAGTCAAACTCCAGACCCAGAAGGATCTAGTAGTGAAGTCCTCTCAGGATTGTCTGTCAATGTTGACACACAAATGTCTTGATGGGTTGTTGTCTACCTTGTCTGAAGTGCTATAGTCGATCATAAGCTGTCATGTCTTGCCTCAGAGCACACCAGTCAGAGCAGCCTTCACTGAAAGTGGAGTAAGTGGTGGCTCTGCCTGCTTTAATCCAGCAGTCCAGTGGTTTACAGCACTTAGGTGTGGCACAGCCTTGGAGAGTATACAACGCGAGATAGGAAAGGCCTTTCCTCAAAGAGGGAAGGTGCTACTGCTAACTCCTGTATAATCCTATATTGCCTCGGAGTATGCCAGCATCCATCAATCCTACTGAATTTGGATTCCTGTAGGAGTCAGGAGCCAGGAACCAGTGCCTCTCAAAGTCTGTCCTTTTGCATTTATGTGGCTCCCACCTGTGCTGGCCAAGAGTGGCCCACCTGCTTACTTGCTGATACATGCCAAGGGCCCTTACCCTACCTTAAGCCAGTGGAAACAGCAAGGTATGAGACAGCAAATGCAACATCTGTAAGAGAATGTATACTGGGAGTTTTCCTAGCAAGTATCCTCTCTCAGCTGTGCCACACAGGATCACAGACCTTCCTGCAGACAAGCAAATGCCCCAAGAACTCTAAACGTCTAGCACAAGTCATAGCAAAGATACTAGTCTCACAAAATCAAAAAGCTAACACCATTTCCTTATACATGTTGCAAATGTAGGCTTAGGCCCCAGCTCTGTCAGGCTCTCATCAGTCAGGAATGGGACCATGGCAAGAAAATTTTGGTTCTCATTATTAATCACGATTGATCTCAAGCCCTCAATCAATATGGCATTTGCTAAGTGGGGGATGGGAGTGCTGAAAAACATAAATGTCAAAGCTGACCATGTAGCATCAATTCAGCCGTGTCTATCTTCACTGGTTAGACCAAACACAGTGCTGCAGCAACCACGGACTTGTAAGAAATGGTGTTGGAAGTTAACATGAATGAGATGAGGGCTCACACTTTGGTGAAAAGAAATCATACCACATGTGTCTCTGCATTACAGATACATGGCTCATCTCGGCGTGAGATTTAGGGACTTTCTCCTCATACAGCTGGATCAGTCACCACAATCAATCTACGAACCTGCCAAGCATCTGGCATTAATAGGCCTCAGTGATCAAGAGAACAGCCCTGATCTGTCCCTTTGACGTCACAATGTTAAAGAAAAAGAGGACACAAACAAAAGGAGACAATGCACAAATCCCCAGATGACACTGAGCTAGCATACCCCATCCCCTTCCAACCACACAGGCTGCAGGAGCCAGGGATGGTAGATTGCTGTGCTGATTGCAGACCACCCTCTACCAACCCACAGCTACCCTGGGAGCAGGAACGGTGCTCTGCAGCTATTGCAAGGTGTGATTCTGAGAGATACTCAAAACACGCCGGACACTGAGCTTGTCCCTAGCTTCCTCCAGCTTCTGAAACCCTGCATAGCTCAGCACTCCCAAGGATCAACCCACTGCTTTTCCAGTCCTCTCTTGCCTGCACAGAAAGCAAAGTACCTGTTTCCAACAGATGTCTTCTACAACCAGGAGCCAATTTTGTTCATCTACTGTGCCCAAAGGGTGACCTCTTCTCAGCCAGTCTCAGAAGTCTCTTTGAAGGCTGGTTTATTGGCTGCCTATAAGATTGAGGCAGAGCAAGTTTTTCCTTTTCTTTGTATTTTCTTTTAAAGAACTTTTCTTTCTAAGTGATGCTCAAAGGAATGCCTATTCCTCCGTGCAATATTCTTTATGGAAGGAGAAAATATTACAGTTCAGTGTACTGTAGAGAAATGTCAAATATTTTAACAGAATGCAACTTGTACTACTGTGCTTCCAAAACACATACAACAAATACATGTACATATAGCACACCTTTCTTTGAAAATGAAGTCTAATATTCCAGTTTTCCCAGATGCTGAGGATTTCGTCAGCCCTTTCAGTGCAACCAACGTATGTCAGTATAGCTATACTGTTTCACTTCTTTTCCTGGATAACTTTGAAAACTGTTTTCCCTGGCAATGCTTCCACGCACATCTGCATTCAAAACAAGCTCATCTGTGCCCTTCTTCAGGGAAGGGATGGGATGAAGGGAATGAGGGGTGATACAATAGCTGTTCTGCCAGCACTCAGCAGGGTGGCACATACAAAATCAGCAGCCCACTTAATTGTCTGAAGAGAAGCACGGTCCTGTGGCAGAGCGCCTTATAAGTACTATCCAGCAGGGATCTCTCCCATCTGTGCACACTAAAGGGCCACAGCTTGAGTAACAGAAGTATTACAATGCTGATTACATGGCATAAGCTCTCTACCTGTGCAGTACAAGGCAGGATTAAGCTGCGGAAGTAGCCGCAGTGACTTGCTAAAGTGATCTGGATTGCTCAGGCAACTCTTGACGACACGGTTGCATTGTGTAGAAAGTGGGAGCAGACGTGGGGGGTAGCCACGGGCCTCACACCCTCACCCTAAAATTCCTTACCTGAGATAAGCCCCACATGGTCCAAAATAAAGTCTTGCTATTTGCACAGGGACACTGGTAAAAAGGTAAACCTCTGCTACTTCTGCCAACAGTCACTGAACCTTCCTGCAAGCTTCCTTGATCCCTAATGAGTGATCATTAATCACTGGGTATTTTCTAAGCACAGTTGAGAGTTCTAATAAATGCCAAACAAAGAATTAACAAGGCCATAATCAAGAAAATGTGTTCCTTGATTTGGGATCGCTGCGGCAGGAGGGCTCAGAGCCAGATAAACAGGGTGCTGTAGTTCCCAGCCTTTTCCGTGTTCCTGCGCATCCTTCCACTGGTTGCTCGTAAGGAGGAAGGCAGACCCACATTGTCACATCGTCACATCTGTGTTGTTATAGAAGAAATGTGACTTCTCATTGCTCCCCCAGAGGGAGAAGGGAAATGAGGGGAGAGGAGTTCCTGATCCAATTTAAGATGGTGTGTGCAAGACCCTCAGCTCACCCATGTACAGTTGTGGGTGTCAGCAAGAGACCCCTTTAGTGGAAGGAAGCCACAGGAGGGAGATGGTTAGATTAAAGCCACAAAACGCATACCTTTTTCAGACCTTAAATGAAACAGTCCCTTCTCCACCTCAACTTGCAGGTCGTTCCTCCTCTCCCAGTCACCTCCCACCTGATCCAGCTTGAACCAGGAGCCCCTGCTCTCCAGGGAGAGGGCAGTACAGCAAATCCAGTACTAACTTTCTCTCTGTCCTGTCTCTCCCACCATGGCTATGCTCTATGGACAAACAGCCTGTAGGCAGAAATGGAGCACAATTTCAACAATCCATTACAAGTGCAGAGGGAAAAGCCCTAAGAAATGTAGAATTTAACTTGAGACAAAACATAACCACCATGCATGCCAAGCAGAAGAATGTAATGACAGTAACGTTGCCCAATCACAACAGTTGGCTGCTGCACGGGCTGATGGCATTATAAATGCACGCTAGGAAAAAACATCAAGCTGAGCTGAAACCATCTGGACCCAGTTAGGCAACAGTGGCTGGCTGCGGGGGTGTGGAGCGTGGTTTGAAGGGGATAATGCAATCACTGGTTTCTTTCTTGATGGCAATTCTCTAAACCACTCTACCCCTTCTTCCCACAAGGAGTCAGTGCCAGCCTGTCATACCCAGGGCAAAGTGCAGTTGAAGAAGCAATCTTTTGCTATGCAACCTATACCCTGCCTAGGAAATAAGAGAATAATGACTGGATCTAACAAATAAATGGGAGAAGGGGAGCAGAAGCAAGAGGATGACACAAAATGCTGTAGCACCCAGCCAGTGCCCAAGAAGCACCCCCAGCATAGTGATGGGGCTTCACAGCTTTGAGTGCATACAATCTGCTGAGTCTTTAGTGATCCCAAAACCTAAGATGAGCTTTCTCCTCACAGTGGACCTCACTGACCCCAACGCGCTTGAGTGCATGCAAGCCTGGCCAGAGAGGAACTGGATTTGCCAGTGTCCACTTAAGTTGCAGAGTTTTGACACAGTAGCAGGCAAGTCACGTAAACAGGATTGCATTCTCCCTAATGGCGGGTTTTTTCACCCTTTGCTGGTGTGACACAACACCAGCAGGCCTGACACATACAAGTGTCACAGTCAAAGCCAGTGGCACTGATCCACGGAGCACGTGCTGTCAGCTAGGTGCTCCTAACAGTCATGCATTTGCCACACTGAATTCATGGAGATCTGTGATTTCTTTTCTTCAGGCAGGCTCTGACTCCCTCCCTACATGCCGGCCTGCCTGATCACCAGTCCCAATCTTACCAGGCTCCCATTGAATCTCAACTCCCCTTTCAGTTCTTTGCCTTTGTCTCCTGCCCCATCCCAGCCCACCTTTCCCATCAGTTGCAGTACCTCCCCACAACCCGGGCCCTGGTGGGAGCCCTCCTCCCTCCTCTTTCCCAGGCTCTGTCTCCTCCTGAGCCCCACCAAAGCCCTGCACCCGTCCAAAGCCTCACCAAAACCTCCTGGGGCTGAAGCCTCTCTCCTTGCCAGGTGGGTCTCTGCCTCCTCTCTCCCTCAGCAGACAGTCCCAGCCCCTACCCCAGCTGAAGCTGCAGCCTTCCAGTCTCTGGATGTTGTTTTTTTAACCTTTTCTTTTTGCTGAGCTTCTCATTTTTTTTTCCCCTTTCCTTTTCTTCCCCCTTTTTCTGTCCCCAGTCTCTTTCCCTCCCTCCTTGCTAGCTTTCATCATCTTCAGACTCAAACTGAAGAGAACTCCTTCTGCCCTCCCTGGACTGGGCACTGGGAGGTTGACCCCCCCTTATCATGCCAGGAGCCTGTCTACACCCTCGTTTAGGGGACCTGTGGCTTCGCAGCAGCCTTACATACCAGGCTGTGTACTCAGTTGCACAAACTTCCTTTGTTTACTATACAAAATCTTATCAACTGATGTGCATGTCCATTTACAAATTACACAGTTCAGCCTTGCAATTAGTTGCAGTAGAAAATGGAGAAAAACTTTAGAAGTGTAAAATTGCATTAGCGTTTTTTAAACAAAACTGTTTGCTTCAGAAGATTTCATGGTCAGCCGGAAAGAGTTTCCTCTAATACATGTTGCCAAAAAGAAAAATAAATGTATTTTGAGTCAGACCACAAGAACTTCTCTATATTTGGGGGCTTGGTTATGAAAGCAAAAACGCCATTAACACTGTTCTGATGAAGTGCACCTTTTCAAGTCATACAGGTGTAGCATTTGTTTCAGATGCATTGGTAGAGACCTTATTTTTAAATAAGATCTAATGTGTGAAAGGCTGCACCTACATTGTATTCCATGTAGTAGTTAAGACGAAATCAGTCCAAAATATATCACTTGTATAGTACGTGTTTATGTATGACTCTCCCCCCACTATATATCACACCAAGCCTGCAAAGTCTTTAAAATGGATTTTGAAAATGCAGAAGCCTCAGAAAAGAACTGCAAAAATTATTCCAGGGCTGGAGATAACACTGCACCACAAGGCGTTTTAAAAGCTTGGCAGGAAGAAGACTCAGACGTCACTGGATTACTGTATCTAAGGACCTCTGGGGGAAGCTTTTCCAGGTGGGAGAGGACTGTTTGATCTACCAGAGAAAAGCATGTCAAGAAATAATTGTTGGAAGCTGAGGCTGATCAGAAATTAGGCAAATGGGTTTAATAGTGAAGATATCAACTGGTGGAATAAGTGGGGGGATGTACCAGATTCTCTGTTTCTAGAGGTCTTTAAATCAAGACTGGATGCTTTCCTGGAGACATGATTTAGCCAAACATACATTACTGGGACCACTATAGGAGTATCGAGGCGAGATACACAGAATCACACAGAATCACAGAATCTTTTGGTTGGGAAAGACCTTTAAGATCATCAAGTCCAACCATACCTGTCCACTACTTAACCATGTCCCTAAGTACCTCGTCTACCCGTCTTTTTAAATACCTCCAGGGATGGGGACTCCACCACTTCCCTGGGCAGCCCTGTAAGTCCCAGTCGCCTTAGCAGATTATGTCAAGGTCCGTTCTAAATACATAACATTCATGTATTTCTTTTTCCTCAGAATTGAAAACACTGTGGATGGATTTAGTTTCCCAGGATGTATGTATGTATGTTGAAACGTGGCAATGATTACGAGATGTCCCACGTCTTACAAAACGAGCCATGGGATCTCGAATACCTACAGATGGTCTGAGCAGCAGTGTTACACCTTGTTCAGCAGCACTGTATCCTGATATCATGCTGAGGGACAAGTACTACACTGTCTCTGACCAGAATATCGTTGACTGAATTCCTAATACCGTTTACTGCAGCACCAAAGACATTTGTGGAACAGTTTAAGCCACCAACACACCACTTACACTGGGCATCTGTCTACCTCGTGAGGCCTTGATGGAGTCATGGACAAGGTGCCATGGAAGTTGCTTTATCCTTTTTATTATTCCACCCATATTTGAGGAAAAGGAGATATTCCTCTCCTGAGTGGAGGGCAGAAAGAAAAGAGGTACTGAGAGGAAAAATCCTGGGACAGCACTGGATTTTTCATCATCACTCACAGTATTGCAACACCCTTGTGCCCCATCCAGACTGTCAGCTGCAGACCTCACCAAATGTACGGATGTGGCACATCAACACTGTCATTAGGTAAGGACAACAGAGGCCACCCCCGCAGCATGGCTCCACGGCAGCTGGCAGAGCCATTTCAATTTGCCCCTCCAGCCCCATGTTCAGGGGAAGAGAACTGTCTGACGTCTCTGACGTGGATACAAGGAGAGACCCGCCCACCTCCAGGGGCTTTCTGCCCCAAAGAGCCTCTGTTCTAAGAAGTTAATAAAGGGGCTGATAAAGTTTTAAAATATTATTTCTATGTTTTATGCTGCCAGTTTTCCCTGATTGCTCCTTAAGTGTAATTCATAAGTATTTACCCACTTTTTTTATTGGGCAGATGACTTACCACCCAAGTTGGTGATACCATTTTTGTCAGCCATTTTATTTAAGAAAAAATGCTTATTGTTTTATTAAAGGGTCATTAATTTCTCTGAAAATACAGTTTTCTACATGAGGTATTCCCTCCTGTGATTCAATAACATGGAAATAAACACTCTGTAATTGTCCAGAGACAGACTGCCTTCCAGAAATGAACTTCCCCACAACGTTTCATTCAGGCAGTTGATAGTTTAATACTAAACCAGTTAAAAGCAATATACAGCTACATGAATAGGATATTAATTTCCTCGCCAGAAGTGGAAATGAGTGGGTGCTTTGATTCCCACAGGGAAATCAGCTCCACCAACCAGCAGCATAATCTACAAAGGCTGCAGCACCAAATGGGGGATTCACCATGCGCAACTGGATCGTTACGCTGTGTGGATATTAATGTTACAGCCAAAGCCTCATCCACACTGCGGTAGCCCCAGGTTATATTGAGAAAATAAAGCATGGTGATCCCCTTACAAAAAAAAAAAACCTACCCACTTTTCCCCTTGTAGCTTATGAGATTGCTATGAATGTGAACATTACTGTGCCAAAATCTCTCTCGCTTAAATTGTCATTCCAAATCAATTCCAAGTATAAAAGAAGCGCTTCCACTGAACTGATCTGTTCAAACCCCTGTTTCCTATTTCAACCAATAGCGAAAAAGAACATTTCATCCACTTTCAGCAACTTTTTTGACTGAGGATTAGCCACAGGAACATGAGACAATGGTATTAGTTATCTTTCTATGCATTGGGATGGCACATGATGCTACCCATGCAGGGTCAGAAGCAAATTCAGCTGAAGTCAGCTGAAAAAGTTCCTGCAGTCTGAAGTGGGACTGGACCATCTATGGGTGCAAGCTAGAGGTGCAGAAGCCATTTCCTACTCACCACTCGTACCCCTGGTGTGGTGGCCCAGCCAAGAAGAGAAGGGTGAAGCAGAGTCATTGGCACATCAGCCCTCCAGCAGATATGCTAATGAATACTTCCACACGTGGAGAACTAAACTTCCTTTAATTAGCATGAGAAAGACATCTACAGCAGATAAAGCATGAAGAATGATATGAAATAGAAGGTAACAAACTGAAGAAGCAATAATGCTGATGGAAAACTTTGCCAGAGTTTTGTAATTTTAATTGGTTCTTTAAATGCTGCACATTCCAGGCAGCCAAGACTCCAATTTAGAGTGTTGTATATCAAAATTGAGCAGGACACCCAGAGAGAGGCTTTAATTTATTTTTAAGTTGCAATCATCTAGCCTTCATAGAACAATTTGTCATATGTCACCAAATAAATAACACTTCAGGGCATTTAAGTTTCTTAAAACCGCAGCAGCAGCTTTCCCAGGTGTTCCTAGATCTCTGCACATTATTACTGTGGTCTTCAACAGGTTCAAGGGTTCCCAATGAGTTTTTGTGTAATTTTTGTATTCATATAATATGAAACATTATCAACACACATTGTCAACTTCATTACGACAACAATTTGCTCTAACATTAGACGTTCTACCCAAGGAAGATCAGACCACATGAGGAGTTCAGAAGATTTGTCAAGGGGAAAAAGAGAGATATTCCACCCAGCTGAGGATCCCCAAGCTTTCCCAGTCGCAACATGTCCCGCTTTCCCCCAGAACTCACCACAAAACTCAGTTTTGCCAGTGGCAGCAGTACATTACCTTGTTCTTCATGGATTAAATACTAACCTCAATTTTTGCCTTCAAACACCTTAAGCCACCTTCCTCCTCCTGGTGAAAGCTCACCACTGCAGGCTGAAAGGAGGGTCAAAATGGCTTTCATTTCAGCTGTAAACCTAAAAAGTCTCTCCTTTGGCTTCTGGGAGGTTCCCTATCTTCATAGGTCTACCAGCTGTTTCTTTCAATACCCAGTCAAGCAAAAAGGATCATTTATATCACTCATAAAGCCAGCTAAACAGCTCATCACAAACATACCTGCTATTTTCTGTTTTCAAATTGTCCAGCAGCATACCACAATATCTGCGGCGTAGTCACAACAGCCTCTGTGGAGAATTTTTTTCTCTAGCTGATCATCAAAATATATCTTGCAAGTTTTGAGCATCTTCAACTAAAAGCATTTTGGTTTACAGAATAATCAAACGATATGTTTTTGTTCTGTGACTATGAATGTAATTCATGGCTTTCCTTGCAAGCCTTGCTGTGGATCTGAAAAAAGAAATCTATCATCATTTGCAATATTTGCTATGTTTTTCAATTTCCACAAATACTGTTGCCAACAAACCACTTTACAAAAGCATTTGCATAAACAAGACACGGAGTAAGTGTGGCTACAGTCAAAGAGAAGTTCCTTAAAGATGTGGATGCATATTCACCCCGTTCCTTTGTAGTTTCCAGGCTCCTATCGGTTTAGGACTATAAGTACTATCCTGAAAGCAGCTTGCTGGCTAGAGATGGATATCGATTCAAACTAGTGCACTTTCACATTGTCATCTTGTTATATTAGCTGGTGAAATCTCACTCATCACGATGGGGGGAGGAAAGGCAAGAAAATCCAAAGCAGATAGAAGCATCCTTAAAGGGTTTATCGGTAGGGATTTAACCTAGCCTCTTCCTGCAACATGCACACAGATCTTCCAGGTTCATTTTCCCTCTAAGTTTCCACTCCATAGAGCAAATACAGTCCCATCAAAAGCCAACGTCTAACTATCTCAATGTAGAAGCCTCTGGAAGTGCCAAGTGCTTTTTAGTTCCCTTCACCATCCTGCAATATTTCACATTGTCACCCATCTGCCTGCCATTGAAAATACACCCAGCATCGTTTCCCGCAACAAAACTGCGAAGACAGGGTCTTGCTCAACTATCTTAATTAATGAAAAGCTATTAGTTTGATTGCAGGTTAGTAATTGTTCTAGCCCTGCAGTAAATGCCATTAAAATCATTTTTACAGAACTCTCCTAATAACTAGCTATTCTTGTAGTGCAATTGCTTTTAAATCTCATGAGGCTAATGTGTAATACATGACTGTTCCAGTTCACAGCTCTCAGCACTCAGAGGACATATATCAGGTTTCAAGTTGTTAATTTGTTATGGTAATCAATACTTTATTCTTTTTAACCACAGAGACAAACTCATTTGCTCTTTTCAGTTTGATATTGGATTATGAATGATTTACATTCGTAACTACTGTAAATGCCACATGACACTTAACAGCATCAGCTAGGGATTTATAACTTGCTTTTCAGTGGGTTTTCAACAGAATTCATCTGCAAGTTGCCAGATGACAGAGGTGGAGCATCAGCAGTATTTGATGGTTTGGGACCATTGTTCAAAGACGGTCCCATAGATGATGATATATTCATAAATATTCGCATTAAAAAAGAAAGGCCGATATTAAAGCAGCCAGTCATTTACATTTTACCAGCTAGCACCCATGCGTGCTACAAGAGCAACAAGCAGCTGTTTGGAGCTTAGCAGCCATATTACATCTATCAACACCTTTCAGTTGTGCAGGACCATAAGTAAATCTGATAAAAATATCTGCTAAATAGATTTGTGTCAGCTATAAACAGGCTTTTCAGAGTATCATTTCTTGAAGGATTTCCTGGGTGTTGTCCTAGGTTATAAATTATATGTAATCCAAAGTGTAATCCAGAAGGTAAAGAGGATCTGGAAATTTCAGCATTCTCCTCCCTGTGGTTGTGACTTAATCTCACATCATCTCTTAGGTCCTCCTTAGGCCACCAGATCAATGCTTTGCACGTTTAAAGAGCACCCTGAAGACAGACATGAAGGCCCATGAATATAGATTTGTTTACAGGATTGGGTTTTGATGATATTTCAGGTATATTAATTTTTTAATATTTCAAAAGGTTAGAATGACATTTCTTCCTTCAATTATTTCCTTCATTTTCTGTGTCATTCCTTGGAAGCGTAATTCCTTCTTGTGATTCCTCTTTTATATATAGTTTTTAATTGCTTTTTGTTTCCTCAGCACCACAGGTTTCCCCACCCATTCTTTTAAAATGATAGTTTATTACCAAGTGCCATGGTCACACTTCAATATTTCATCTGGGTGACACTAAACTGAAGTGGCTTAGTTTATAGGCCATGAAATTTTGATGAGTCTTAGTTAATTTTGCATGAAGATCAAGAAGCCAGGGCAGCAAAAGTCATTCATGGAAAGTGCTTTCTCTGTGGAAGAACACTTGTAAGATGAACTTGTTCCTTGATTGAAACTCTTTCTAATTACATTAACCATATTCTCCCTCTAAGCTCCCACCATTACTAAGCTTGTTATTTCATTTCCTGAGGCCCATGCACTTTCTGACTGATAGATCCTATATGAAAATATTATGGCTATATCTAACTCCAGCATATTTCAGCCTGATGTCATTAACTAGACCATAGATATTGAAACATATGAACCTTTTATTTTGCTAATAGTCCAAAAGAGAGTGCTCTGGCATAAGATCAGTCAGTACTTGTCTAACGTAAATGGCCCTCATAAAGCACTGATTCAGTCATTTATTTTAAAAATTCTCATTGCTGTTTTGTTTGTGATAAGTATGTTCTCAGAGCATTTCCAGAACAACTTGACATACACCAAAATATGGAAAGCATTTGTGAGAGTTCAATCAGCCTACACTTGGAACATGAAAAACCTCAGGGGAACAGACTTTGCCTTATGCCTTAAGAGTGAGATCTGAGCAAGAAGAACTTTCCACAGTAAGAACTATATACCACTAACATTGCAAACACTGAATCCCAGCCTTCAAACCTGAGCTGAAATGTCCCTTATTTCATCTGTTAAATTGGGAAAAAGGGAGAGAGGCCTCCTCTACAAGCACCAATACTCTAATCATGTTCAGCATCAAATCACTACATTGAATTATGTCTTAAAGTTATCTGGAAGGTAGGTCTTTCTAAGCAGAATCAATGCAAAAAGTTCCTACCTGACTCTTATCACTGAACAGAGCTAGCTGGATTTAAAGAAATATGATTCATAAATGTACTTGTACACTTAGCCCTTGAGTTCAGCTAGCTACTATTTCTAGGTCTTGCTAAACAGCAGCCTTCTAAAATCCAAAAGAAATTCAAAGCCCTTTGCAGCTTACTCCTTCCCTACTATCTCTGCATCAGTAGCCATATCTTACTACCACCCAGTCCAAGACACTAGTTTTTATTTTCCATTTAGATTTTCAAGTAAGCACCTTCTATGCTTTCTATTGCTGCTAGGAAAAAAAAAAAAACAAAACAAAAGACATCCCTCATATGCCTCCTTGAAGCACTCTTTTGCCTGATGTCTACAAAATATGTCAACAGTTGAGCTCGTGGTGTGCTGAGATCACTGCATCATGCTGAGATACTTTACCTCCCTGTTTCCCTGGGCTCTTCAATACACTATCGACATCAGTTATCTCTCATCTTATCCTTGGATTGTAAACTCCTTCTTCCAATTGCAAGCTCCTTCTTACAAGTTTGTGCGATAGTAGAGTGGGTCTTGGCCTATGACTAAGTGTCAGTAGCAGCGTCAGTAACTAAAACTCTAGGGTTTTTGCAGGCTTTGCTACAAATTAATATTTAACTAAAAATTCATACAGACAATTCAGTGTTCTAACAGAAAGACTATGCTTAGGAAAAGGAGAAAACACACCATGCCAGTCCTATTCTGAAGGGCAGATCTTCAGATTACATAGAATAGCGTAACAATATTGGTGTCAGTAGAATTATGACAATTGATACCAAGGACAGATCTGTCAGTCTTTGAGTAAAACTTAAATGATGCTTAGGTCTTTTTCATAAGGATTTATTGAGCTTAATACGTTGTTAACTGTTTTCACAGGGCTTTCATTTCATAACTTTTAAACCAAGATCTCAGTAATCCCGTGAGGGAAATAAAATGTCATATGACCTAAGCACCCAGTGCAATTTTTTAAAATGAAGCATTCCTAAACAGCCTCACAAGTCAAAGGTATTTATCCCAACTAATCCATGAGGAAATGCAGATGCCAAATCTGTTCTGAACCAATTTGAGCAGTACTCACTTAAGTCTACCACGCACATGCTGCTTAGTCAAATCTTCTAAGCTGTCTTCAGCGCTAACGATGGTGTTGTCCATTTTTTGGAAGATTACTGATGTATGGCTAAATATAGAAAAGACAGCCTAGAAAAAAAAACAGTTGTGTGTACGGGTATCAACAGGGAGACTTCCAACTACCTCTGACTGTGTCTGGAAACAGCAAACAGTCCCACAGAGAAAGGAGGGCTCCAAACCACATCGACAAAAAGACCAGAAATCTTCTGTCCTTTCTATATTCCTTACTGTTTCTAGGAATCTATCAACATCCCTAAGGATTTGATGAACTTCTACCCATTGCAGAGTGTCATACAGAACCATCCCAAGGCCAGGAAAGGTGAGAACTACACCTGCCAGCCAGAGCACAGAGAATTTTGCCTTCTCTAACAGCCTTCAAATACATGGGAATGGCAAATAAAAAATTCAGGCCAAAAAACCTTTTGCTTCAGATTTTTTTTGCAAGGTTTCAAGGAAGCAATGGAGTAACCAAAGCACAGAAATATCTACCTCCAGCAGAGCCACCAGGAACCCAGCATGGATTTGCGGTCCATCATATTTAATGTTGTTGAGTGATCCAAATGAATTAGTATTGATTTTTCTATATATTTGTCCCTCACCAAGATGTAATCACTTATTAATAACAACAGAACTGCTATTCTAAGAGGTATTTTGTCTCCAATTTTTTTTTTTTTTACTTTTCATGTTTGTCTATTTTTAACACGTTATTATCAGGGTCAAAGTTCTGAGAGCATGCGTGTACTAAAACTTGCTTAGTACTTTCTGCAGCAAGGAATTATATCCATACCTACCTAATCAGAAAACCTGTCTCTCCACCTTTTCCCAAATCATGGCTTCATTAGCCAATGTGTAGGATTATTTCTAACAGATAAGCATCAGCTAATTTGTACAGAATGGTCTACGTGGCACATCAGACTGTTTTTACCAACATTCATTTTGTGACCTTTCAGGAACATACTATTTTTCCAGCACCTTCCCTCATACAACACTGATTTTTTTTAAATTAGTTATTTGTTAAGGAAAATACTACTACTATTGCAGAGATCTTGCAAAGTCTCATAACAATAAGGCGAAATGCAAAGCTTGTGCATTGACACCAGCTGTCAGCTCAGCATTTAGTGAAAATGTTAAGAGACAGAGCCAAGGATGAATTTGAAAGCATAATCTCATATATATCATGATGAATCATATCTTGAAACTTCTGTCCTTAACTGGCCTGGAAGGGTCATTGTGAGTGAGTTGTAAGCGAGATGTCTCTCCCATTTTGGAAAGTAACTACATAGCATGTGGCAATTTATGTGCTGGAAGAGTCAAAATTTACTAGCAGCTCTTAAAGATGATGTGAATATATATTAATTAGCAAAGTTATAGTGGCATCATTGGTAAATTTCTATTTACAGAACTAGGGATATAGTAGAGATATAGTACTGTAGGAAGCCACGTAGACATAGGCAAGAAAACCAGATAAAAGCTCTACTGGCGATCAGGATTTCTCGTTTAAGTTCAGAACAATATTTTTCCTTCCTAAAAGGTCCAAAGTGAAATCCTAAAGATACTTTTTTGGCCAAAAATGTCAGTAATGCTAGGACAACACCATAAAGTTGCTAGGATGCAGCACCATCAGAAAGCATAAGACTTACCTGCAAGCTCCAAATGGCATCAAGGCATGCATATGTGTGATTGGACCACTTCAGGGTTGAATAAAATATATCCCCTTGTCCTGGTTTCAGTTGGGATAGAGTTAATTTTCTTCCTCGTAGCTGGCATAGTGCTGTGTTTTGGATTTAGTAGGAGAGTAATGTTGATAACACACTGATGTTTTTGTTGTTGCTAGGTAGTGCTTACACTAGTCAAGGACTTTTCAGCTTCCCATGCTCTGCCAAGAAGCTGGGAGGGGGCACAGCCAGGACAGTTGATCCAAACTGACCGAAGGGCTATTCCATACCATATGACATCATGCTCAGTATATAAACTGGGGGGAGTTGGCTGGGGGGCAGCGATCGCTGCTCAGGGACTGGCTGGGCATCGGTCAGCGGGTGGTGAGCAATAGCGTTGTGCATCACTTGTTTTGTATATACTTTTATTATTATTACTTTCTCTTCCTCTGCTGTCATATTAAACTGCCTTTATCTAAACCCACGGGTTTGGGGTTTTTTTCTGATTTGCTCCCCCATCCCACTGCAGGGGGAGGGTGAGAGAGCATCTGTGTGCTTAGTTGCCGACCAGGGTTAAACCACAACACCCCTAAAATTAACATCACTGGAGAGAGGTAATTGTTCCATGTCCCATACCCCTTGCATCTGTGTTATACCTAGTATTCATAAAATGTTGGGGAAAAAAAAAAAACAAACAACCAGTTTAAACTTTTTTTCCAAAAAAAACTTTATGACAAGCCTTATGACAAATGTTGCATTATAGATGCATAGCCACATTGCAGTTGAGGAAGAAGTAAGTATGAAAAATAAGCACTGCAAAGATTCTTTATATATTTTAAATGCAGACCAGATTAAGCTAAAAGGTAGGTCAGAAGAAAAAAAAATAGAGGGTGGATGAGGGTTCGAAGTTTTTGGAAATTATTTGCCCCCTCACCTGTATTTAGCAGCAGAGACAACAAACAACTTTGCCTAAGGGGAAGGGACACAGGGAAGCCCCATCTGAGGTGCAGTTCTGAAACAAGGCTCAGGGACAGAAATGTCTCTTCGGCTTCCACAAAGAAATCCTGTGTGACAGATGGAGCAATCCGTAGCTGTGAGGTATATTTGAAGTTCGCATTTTTTTTCTTCATATTTCTGTATTGTAACTTTGTTGCCAGTAAATAATCAAGAACTTAGCCCTTTGCTTTACTAATTTTTCTCTGAAAGCATGTCTAGTGCTCAGAGTGACTCAGATGATTGTAAAACAAATGGGGTGTTTTTACTTCCATGGAGATAACACACCTAGGCAAAGCAGTCTTCCAGACAGCTAGGAGCCAAGGCAACTTCAGGACTTCCAGGAGCTGGTCTGCTTCCAGCCACCTTCCCTTTGCGAGTTGATATTGTGAAATAGCAGGCTGGAAGGAGCGATCTCCCTTGGGGGTATTATCCTGGCCCTCCCTTGCAAAGAAGCAGGTGGTAAAAAGACAAGGCATGCTTTCAAGAAATTCCGTATCATCGCTGAGTGTTATAACTATCTCCTGGTATTTCTGTGAATGAGAGGCATCCTGTCCTTATCATATCTTAGTCCATATGTCGCCTTTTGAAATCTTTTTAACTTCATGTCAGCAAGCTCATTAACAATTCAGTGCCAAGCCTAAGTAATTTCAGGACTGGTTTAATCTTTAGATAAGAATGAAATAGCCAACAAGCAACTGCTGTGTACATGTCAGGTTGTTAGTGCTGCCAGACGCTCCTTTCCTGCAGTCTCCCTTGCTTTGGATAGAACTGCAAGAGTCTGTACTCCCACCTCTGCTTGCTTATCCCTTTATGAGGATGATAGGATCGGATGCCTCCAGGCCCGCAGCTCTATGCAGCAGCGGTAAAGCAGCATGTTTTGTTCTCCACAGCAATTTGGGAGAATTCAGTGAAGAGGCTGTACGTGACTTATTAATAATATATTTATGAGATACTGAGATAGAAAGCCTTGAAATCTACTGGGGGGAAAAAAAAGCTGACCACATGGGCAGGTGCGTTAAAGGCAGTAAGAATTCACGCTGTTAAACACTGAGCATCTACAACTCACCCCCTTTCCTACAAGCTTAGGACAATCAGCATTTTGCCCAATCAGGTTCTTAAAGACTTGGTTGCTCCTGTTAGGTTGGCAAATTCAGCTCCTAGGCACAGCAGAAGTTTGTTGCACAAGGGCAAAGACTGACTTATGTGGGAAATTAAAGTTTCTTTCAGTTTGGTTTGACATGCAAGTAGGAGCTCCGAGACCTTCAACCCTTGCAGACCTCAGCAAATTAGGCTCCTACTGCAAGCTGCAGTTCTGCAATCGTCATTTTTCCTTTCACTAAACAAACACCAAGTGACAAGTACATATAGAATAAAAGGGGAAAAAAAACTACTGCAATTTAGAAACTGAACAGCTCAAACAATCCTCCCCGTGGGGAACGCAAGAACAAACTTCCAATAACAAGTGTTAGTTCACTGTTAGTAAGCAGAGTTCATTCAACATACTTCTGGAAAACACTCCATTATTACATCCTGACACCAGGAAATAGGGTAGGGTAGGGTAGGGTAGGGTAGGGTAGGGTGCTCTAGGATAGGATAGGATAGGATAGGATAATTTCCTGTCGAGAAAGCAGATAATTATCTTCTCTTCCAAAGTTTTAGATGATTAACATTATCTGAAACTTGGGAAAGTCTATTAGAAAGCACATTCAAGTTCAAAAAAATATAGGATGAGTAATTTGTCTCAACTACACATATCTGAAAGATCTTCTGTGGGTTCACAGATAAATCTAAGGTCATGTTCATTTAAGAATATTAATTACACAGCACATCTAGTAGCCATATTATAAAACTATATTCAAAATTGTGAAGATCTTAGTTCAACATTAAGGGTTAAATTTACAGTTTTCACAATTGAAAGATAACCATGAGGTTTAAATAAGAATACCAATATAATTTTAAGTGTTTCTAATTAGAGAAGAATTATTTTTTAAAACTGATTAACAGTTGTTAAATGAACTGTTAAATTAACTAATAAAATTACAAAACTTAGCATAACTTTGAGATTTCTGATTTCAATGCCTTTCTCCATGGCAAAACCAATTCTTTCTACTTTGCCTCATCCATCTGGGTCCCTGCTGGGAAATGTCATTTATGTTTCAGACCCCACTGAGTAGCAATAGTGCTACTTGCTGAACGGAGATAATTGAAATAGGGACAGGTATTTCTAAAAGTGTTTTCAGAATTCCTTAGAGACACACATATAAATCTGGTAAATATTATTTAGCTTCCTACAGAAACTGCTGCAGTAGGAGGGGAGATACCGGAGCTGCTGCTGCTTTGTTTCTGGAGTATGATGCAATACTTTGTTCTGGTTTCTACCAGGTTTCCAGGGCTTAGTCAAAGGCCAAAACTTCTCTGGTTTGTACCCTGAAAGATACTCAGCCTCCTGAAGAAGGAAAGCAATTTTATAAAAAATAAACATATGTTATTTATTCAGCTGCTCTCTCTTTCCAAAGAGAGTGTCCTTGATCCCGTGGATGCATACGAGCTCTCTGGTGTAACAACCTCCTGGCCGGTATCTCTGAAAGCGGTAACTCAATAACCGATGTCTGAAAGACAGCGATTTGGGAGAATGCTGACACGCGGTCATCAGAGCAGCTGGCACGGCTGGGCTCACCATCCGTTTACCACTGCAAGCTGATCACAGAGCCTCACTTCTTCACCATGGCAAGTGAACACCAGCTGCTTCCAGGTAGGCTACAGTGGGATTTTAGAGCATTTTGAGTGCTTTAGGGTAACTGCCCATGCAAACAGTCTTCTCCTGTGGCAAAGGTGGGATATGCCTCCATGTCCAAAAAAGGTAAGTTAGCTTACAAGGGTAAGAGCACGGATATTGCTTATCACATGGGGTCCTGCTCACACGTCAATACCACAAAGGTAACGGGAAGTCCATTGAAAAGCAGAGTGCAAATGGAAGAGTGGTCTACGGAGAGAATATATTCTATCAAGCATCTATTTAGTTAGTCAGCACTTGCCATTTTCACAAGGCGCTGAAGAACCAGGAAAAGCAGGTGGAGGAGCTGTGGAGCTTTCCAGAGACTGAAGGAAGCCCCAATATACACTGCAGTGTATATAGTTCTTGGGAGCCCGCTCCCGAGAACAGCCAACTTGTCCAGCTGTGGCCACCAGGCTTTTATGGCAGACCCTCTTCAACAGGAGGCCACTTCTGAGGAACATAGGTGCAGCAATAGGTGCAATCAAGCTTCCATCTGTCTGAGCCTGAGCTCCATCTCCCTTGTTTATCAGGGACTATATTCCTATTTTGCAGATATACAGCAACATCCTTAGCCTGTGAGGCATTATAAGCTGCAAATGACTTGCAAAGTATGTGCGCACACATGCACTCCAACCACGTAGTACAGCAAGGCACAAATAATTTTTAATTGACTGAAGTAGATGTTGGCTAAAGGGGTGAGAAAGTCTGCATTACAACACGAGGGGCTAGGGAACGGTGTTGCCTAACTGTTTCATGACAGCACTGGTGAGAGGTTTGCAGAGAAAGCCCCCGTAGAAAGGATGTTTTTTTACACTGCAGGTGGTTTCCAAATGACTAACTCCAACACTGGAAACAGCTCGAGCACAGCAGCACAGAGCTGTGAAGCCCGGTTTGTCCTGCTTCACAGCAGCTTCCTGCATAAACAAGCTCGCTCTTTCACACATCTTTTTACTCTTTCCAAATCCCATCACATTGCAATGCAAAGGAGGCTGAGTTCTGGATATTTATTTTTACCAAAACTGTTCTCATTTCTCCTTAGGTATTTCCACTGAAAATATCCCAGCTGGGTGTAGTGACAGCATCTGAAATGTGGTAAGACATCAGAGACATGAAAGAGATCAGCACTTAGCCTACTTGAAGGGGGTGGAGGAGGGGGTGGGTTTTTACCTCTTCCCTGACATCATGTTGCTGGGTGAAGTGAGAAGCTTTCTGGGCCCGGGGGGGTCCCAGCTTTCAGGAGCCAGAACCACAGGCTCTTCCTGCAGCCTCAGGCTGTTTGAGTCTGGGGCACCCCACCAAGGGCTCTGGCTGGAGCTGTGCACCCACGAGCACCAGCCAGGGCACCTTCAGCCCTCTGAAAGCCATGGCCAGCCCCAGCACATGGCATGAAGGCATAGACTGACAACCACTCCCAAGCATTCCAGCTCCTCTCCTCCTGCCAGGGGCCTGAAATGCCACCACTCCTCCCAGGCAAGTGACTCCATCTGTAATCAGCCCCCTGCTCAAGTGGTGCAGGGTCAAGCTGCTGGAAGGATGTCAGAGAGGGAAATGTCTTCATCTGGACAGTGGAGATCAGTGGATGCTGGATCCTTTAAACTTAATTGGGGATCTTGGAGATGTCAAAGAATTGCAGCACTTAATTTGTCCAAAGGAGCAATGTACAGCCCTTGGAAAACACAAAGCTACAGAAATGCATCACTGGATTTCACTTGGATTTAACCCAAAGCTGACGTTACCATGACTAATTCCACTCCTTTCTCCCCTCCCCCTTCATACCCTCAGATGTGGCTAATTTTAGCGAGAAAGTCATGCTCCTTAGTCTTAACAAGGCTCTCTGAAGTTTTTTTGTAATGATTATTCCATTCCTGCACTGTGTCAGAGTTAGTCCCATAGAAAAGCACAGGTCTGCAGACCTAAATATGATATGACATGATATGCTCCTGGGTTTTCCACTTAAAGTGAATGGCTATATCCCACAGCTGAACCACAATATTAGTTGACTCCATCACCCTCGACAGCCTGAAGTTCACTTTACAACCTGAATGTGAGCTAACCTCACTTAACATAGACACAGAAGTCAGGATACATTAGTTGGCAACAAATAGGATGACTGCATTTCCACAATGAATTGTTTTGGGATTCTCATCCCATCAGAGTAACCACATTTTAAAAGAATCACCTCGCTATTATAGCAGCTTTAGTAGTGGTATGGAGCTAAGTAAAAAGTGTGTAGTCACCTATTTTGTGGGGGTTGGCTGGAAAGAACCAGACAAATCTTTGCTCAAAATAGACGTGCGTTATCTCCATGTATCTGCCCTTTTCTTTGGCTGCATCAGTGATCTTTAAGCAAAATGAAGAAGTGTCTAGAACAAAAAAATCCCATCAAATTGTAAAGTATCAGAGGGCTTTCCTACGTCTTGAACTGTAGCTCTTCAAGAGAGGCCAAGGAGATAAGCTTCACCAAATTTTCAGATTGCAACATTTTCTGGTCACAAATGGCATTGTTTTAAAATTGACATTACATAATATACATTCATTTTGATTTGTATTCCCATGCAATATTTTCAAATGAAACGTTTCAAATTGTAGTTGAAAAGTTTATGATACATTTTCAGTCCCACGTATCTATCCCTGTGATAAGTTATCCCTAGGCAAAAAGTAGAAAGAATATAAACTTTCTATTACATTACAACAAATTAACAGGATCAGTACAAATTACTTGAGTACCACGTTGGTACTCAAGTAATTGGCGGATCACGAAACAGTGAAAATTATCAAAACAAAACACAAGTGAAAGTACAAAATAGAAAAACACATTTCTGGGCTTTGAAATTAAAATTTTAGAAACTTTGCCCCATGCAAAATTTTTTGAAAGGTTACATTTTGAAAATCCTGGATTTTATTCTGAAGCCAAAAAAAAGAACTTCAAAATGTGCACATTTTGAAAGGGGACAACAAGGTGTTTTCCCTGAAAGCAGTAGCTTCTTCTACATTGCCAGAGTGAACTGAAGCGAGATTCAGGGAGCATAAGGTCTCATAGGCCAACAGGAGAAAGGCAAGTTTTAATCAAGATGACTTCTCCAACTTAAAGGGAAATTCTGAGACTTTTTAGCAGACTTCAGACACTGTCAGGTGACAAAGGCAGGGGAATCCATATTCTCTTTTTCAGTGACATAATTTGCACTTGTCTTGCAAAACTAGGCTGAAATGGCTTCGCATGTTATGAGAGGCATTGCCCACACAAAGAAGCCGAAAAACTTATTATCTACAGGCAGAAGAATCCTAGAGAACAGAAATAAAGGGAATAGGCTAGAGATTTCTGTTGTGTCCCCAGAGGAACTGGATCTGAGGGCATCAAAGAGCATGCAGAACTTTTTGAAATACATTTGAATATTGTCTTTGAAGTAGGAAGAATGGGAAGACATGAAAAGCTATACAAGAACCACTGATCTACATCGCTCTGCTCACTGTCTGTGCGGGTAACACATCATGGCCCCGAAACTTCAAGCCCTAGTGCCTGCCACCCGGCTCTGAGAAGGCACCAGAATAACTGGCCCTGTTTTGAATGGCTCATGACAGGGAGCAGCAGCTCAGTCACTCTCCAAATTGGGCCAGTTACTCGCAGGTTTCCCCTCCTACTCTGGTATGGCTGTAAGTGCTTCAGGTCAGGTGGATCTCCTGCCTTCAGATCTCATCATTGAGGAGTACCAGAGAGTCAAAGTTGATTGATCTGAATGAAAAGAGGAGAAAGTGAAAATATTGGTGTCTTCTATTTACCAGCCGTGTCCAGTGAATGCATTCCCTTCCAGTGAAGGAAGGAACACCTTACCTATTTCAACTTTTTTCCTTTTTTTTTTTTCCCCCCACAAACTTGAGATTCTCTCTGAACTGTTCCCTCAGACTTGACTTGAAGACTTGAAGAACATCTGGTGCATTGACCAGAGTAAACCTTGCTCAGCTGTAAGGCTTACGGTGAGATTTCACAAGATGGCTCTTACCTGGCACATAAAACCAGCAGGAAATGTCATCTTTTTTTTTTTTATTTGGATAAGCCAGGATAGGAAGCCAAACCAATTCACCAACAGGCCAGGTGAGAGTCAGGGCCAGGGCAGGTGAAGCAGGAAAGCTTCTTGTTTGAGAAAGGAAAGGACAAAAGAGGTCCTATATCTTTTGCCACTTGCAAACCTTTTCTCAGGCTCAGGCATCAAATCAAACCTCACCCTAAGAAGAGCAACATCAAAATAAAGACTACAGGCATTCCTGCCATCCTTGCTTCCATTTAGATACCACCACAAAGAAAGGGACTTATGCACCTTTGTCATCTGGAGTCTGCTTCTTCAAGGGTAGGGCAGGACGAGGAAGTTACCTGTGGTGCAGACACTGTGTGACCTGTGAAAGCCCTGGCCCAGCAGGCTTTTCCACCTCTGCTCATTCTGGTCATCCACGTTGGCACCAAGACCGGGAATTAAGCTGGCCGTAGCACAAGGTTAATGACAGGATTGCACCTGTTTACACACAAGCGAGGGCCAGCCATGGTCTGGTCTGCATGAATATGTGGTTTATAGGGAGAAAAAAACCCTCTAAACCACAGAAAACAAGAAACTGAAACCAAGTGTGGCCCCAAGTTGTTTTGGTTTATATCAAATGACACATACATAGTTTTTGAACCATAGAATTTACGTGCTTTCTTAGTGATTAATATTTAAAAAGATTGTTTGGCACCGGACATTCAGTACATGTCTTGCAAGGACTTGGCACAGAAATGAGGTAAGTAATCAGAAATATGCCAAAGACTTGTCAAGGAAAAACTTACGCTCAATACTAATCAAGCTCAACTCTGTGCCAGTCCTCCCACTCATCCTTTCATAGGAGAGCTAAGTCTTGCAGCATGAGTCTGCCCATGCTGCTTCGGAGACAACCAACACCTTTCACAGTCAGTTGACAAGAATGAAAGTTTCGGAGGCTGAAAACAGCAAAAAAATACAACTCAACTTCTGCTCTGCAGCAAGGATTACTGCTGGGTGCAGAGTCCTGTCTGTTCTGCTCAGGGGAATTCCAAGAGCAAAAGACTTAATTTGCAAGTCTGCGGCACTAAGAGATGAATTTCAACGAGCTCCCCACCTGGCATGTTTCAGTCCCCAGCGCCGGTGCCACTGCAGCTCAACAGCAGCCACCATCTTTTTCTGCTATGGACAAATCCATGCTAGAGGCTGTAGCAGAGACACCAAACTCATTAACATTGTCCCTGTGTGGATGAGACGAAGCTGTAGAGCAAAGTCATCTCTTCCCTTGGCACCTCTCACATGCAGCGTGCTAAAGGGCTCCCCGGGGCATACAGCCTGTGCCCAGCAGCAGTGTGAGGCAGGGACTCACGGACAGGTTTTGTCTGTCTTGCCGAGGTAAGGTGGTGTGCCCAAGCTGTGTTTTCCTACTCTTTTTAGAGGAAAGCCTCGCACAGGGCAGCCGCAGCCACCACCTCCCAGAGACAAGGTCCTGCCTGCTCGCAGGGAGGCGAGTGCCAGCTGAGCTTACACACGTCCCTCCTCCTGCCCAGCGCTCACGAATTGCGCTCCTCACCTCCCGTAATAGGGGAGAAATCAAGCAGCTGTCTGCTGTAAAAATATTTCCTCTTCTCTTCCACCTTTCCTACCAGGGTCTGAGGGTGCGCTGGCAAAATTAACGAGCGCGGCTCATGAAAGCCCTGCAGAGCCCGGCACGCTCGTGTCGCAGGATGGAGACAGGAAGGTTAATTAGCTTGCCAGGGGACACGGGAAGTCCTTGTCAGAGCCACCTGTGCACCACCAGCGCTGTTAGTACTCCCATCATTTATTTACATGGCAACAACCATTTTCTAGATGACTTGCATCTAGGAATTAAAACAGGGAGGGTTATCACACCACCTCATTCTTTGCACCTAAATTAGAAGACCAGTCTCCCGAAGTGCCTAAATTAAGTGATTTGAATCATCTCTGGAGTAATACCTCTATCTCCAATGGCTACAGAGAGACCCTAGAAACACAAGTCTCTGTCTGAATATAGGTGATTATAGTTAGCTGGTGTGTACCCCTGTTTTCTGCACAGTTATGTAGCCTGCTTTCATTTAGGCTTAAAAATAAGATGCATCAAAAATCTTCTGAGGATCAAAACCAATTTACCCAATCTGCAATTGCATGCGCACAGAAAGTTTCACTGACTTCAGGAGCATGGTCTGAAAATATTTTTAAAGATATCAAAATGTTTGTTAACGTCACATGCACTGTACACACACAGGGTACACGTGTTTAAACATCTGCAGGGTCAGAAACACATCTGGCTGAGAATCTGAACCATATCCACTTCTAAAATTTTGCCATTTAAAAAAATATATATATTTAACATCACACCGAGATAAGAGCTTTTCAAAAAAAAAAAAAAAAAAAAAACAAAACAAAAAAAAAAAAAAACCAAACCAAAAAAAAAAAACAGCAGCTGAGTTCTCCCAGAAGACAAGTGCTCTCCTACCTGCCTCAGTTAAACCGTATTCCAGAGTTGCACACATCACTCTTAATATTATCAAAGATGCTGCATGCACAATGAATGCTAAGAAACTGGGCTACACTGGCTCCTGTGCCACTGAAACACAGGAGAAAAGACAGGCACAATTTGTGTCACTGTGGCAAACAGCATTAGAAAAAGAAAATTAATCTTCCAGCTTCCAAAGCACATTGCAAACATTACAAGAGAAAATAGATATACTTTGAGGGTAGTCATTTTCTTTCTTTTTTTTTTCCCTGTTGCAATCCCTTTTCGTTCTCTTTCTAGCCCACATTTCAAAATGCTTAAAAAAGTAACACTGCCACATCATTTCTACAATGTTCATTTCTTGCCAGGGAAAGTCAATGTTTCAATCCGCAAACGTGATCGTCACAGTGCCGATCATCAGCCCAAAGTCGATTATTTTTCCAAACTGACTAGAGCAGGTCCCTCATCCCCGCAGCAGGAGATAACACACAGCTTGACAGCCCATACGCACCAAAGGGAGGTGGGTGGGAAGGGGCCGGTGCAGCAGAAGTGCGCACCCTAACTGTTTGCTTTAGAGAGGCACAGCTCAGAAACAACAGAAATTTTCTGGATCTAATCCTCAGCTTGAAAAATATTAAGATCGAAAAAAACCCTGAAGAAGCAGCTAACATTTCAGTATTGCAATTGTTCAGGGACATTAGCAGGAAAAAGGAAATGTACCCTCTGTTGCTGGTATGTCTGACTTGACCTCTCTCCTCCCTCTTAGCAAGGGTTCACACACGTATTCAGAAGTCCTGCACACCGGAGTGACCTTTGCTGCTTCTCTTGCTGAAGCCTGCAGTAAGGAAACACCAACGTACTTCAGAAGACATTTCAGGATCTCTCAATCCAGGACTGGCAGGGGTGAGAACAGACTGCTGAGCTCTGGTGACGCTGTTTTGCCTCCTCTGTTCACTGAGTGGAGAAAGCATGGTCAGGCTATTACAGAGAAAAGGAGTGCTGGACCCCAGCTTGCAGTGCTGTAGTACTTGGTCTCTCCTTCTGCTCCAGCAAGGAAATCCTGCAGGATGCAACATCATATTCAAAATTGTTCCCTTCCCCATTGCTAGATGAATAGGCCAGCAGATGGCCATGAGAAGAACCGTCCTCTCTTGGTGGTGGCTTCAGGTGTAAACCATGACCTCAGAAACAAATCTTTGTTCAAAGGCAAAGACAGAACAGTACAGAATTAAAAACTTTTCATCACAACTTTAATTTCAGTGTAACTTTCAGCCTTATGACCTGAACAATAACTTTTATCAATTTTAGATTCTCTCTGCTTTTTCCCCCTAAAATAAAAATCTTTGTAAATTATTATTGTTGTTGTTATTAATCACACTTTCTACAGTGGGACCTACGGCACCAAGGATTAATGAGCATGTAGCCAAGCATTAATGCAGATAAATGAGATCTACCTACCTCTACTTTGAGCACTTACCTCCTCATGGTCCGTGCTGGAACAAACAGGTCAGATAATGCATATTTCTTTGTATCCCTACGGCACTAACCTAAAAGCCAACCCTACCAAATACCCACCAGAGTAGCAGGACCCCAAGGAGTTTACAGTCTAGGTAGGTACGACAGGAACAGGAGAGGGGAAGTGGTGGGGCACACGAGCAGAGTGTGGTACATGGGGGAAGGGAAAGACATATCAGTTGAGACAGTGGGATGATTTAGGAGAGAACTGGAAAACACTAGAGAGAGAGAAGACAAAAAGGCCCTGACAGGGGCAGCATGAAGCAGCGGCAGTAAGAAGGGCAGGCGGAGAATGAAGATAAGGTGACACAACTTCTCAGACAGCCAACACATCCACACAGGGTGGAAGAAGCCCAGTCACAGCTGCACTAACTCCTTTGGCTCATCTCACTTCCCTAGCCCAAGAGCCTCCAGTGTTGTCCCCAACAGCTGGGCACTGTCCCCCCATGCACCAAGAGACTTCAGTGGCACTGCCCCCTCAGTGCACTGCCAACCGTTGGTGGCACTATGCCAGTGAAGTGACGCTCCAGACATGGGACCAGATATAGTTCCCTAGGGAGCCATGTCCTTAGCTCCTGGATCTCAGGGCCAGAAGAGGCCATTGAAGCAGCTGCACTCAGCCTGTTCATAACAGAAGCCACACAGGGTCACCCAGTTTGCCCTGCACAGAGCCAACCAACCCATCTTTGATTACCATTCAGAAAGGCACTCAGACTGGCAATGAAGATATCAAGGGATGGTGAATCCATCATTCCCTTTGGTGATTGATTCCTCTAGCTAATCCTCTTTACTTAAAAAAAAAAATTGGGATTCACTTCTGAGTTCCTTATAATCTGTCACCCTCAGAAATACGAAAATGCACTCCTGGAAGCTAGACTTTCAGGATGGTTCTGTGACAAAAAGTCTTGCAAAAAAGATACATTCTCTTGGACAAGCAGCAAGCATTTTGCACTCTGACCAACTAGCCACATCTGGATGAGAACATTAGTTTGAATGATATGGGCATATTCTTTTGGGCCAACTCTTCTGCCAACATAATGCAACCGTATTATGTACCTCACATTCAAAAAGAGACAGTGCTGCTTCATCACAGAACTTTGCAGGAGGAGCCAGGACTGCCCAGCCAGAGTCAAAGATGTGTCCGCACACACAAAAGGGTAAGAGGTTTGGTTCAAGTCCTTGCTTTATAGGAATTCCAAGAGAAAAAAGAAAGGGGTTTTTTTCCGTGTAGAGCCAAGAATGCCATTTTCTGCCCAGTTGCCTTGTTTCATGGAACGTCAAGTAAATCTGCCCATTTAGTAGACATACTCAGGCAATAACAACCAGTATGTGAACAGAAAAGGACTGCTTATTTTGCTTTAAAGGATCATAAATCAAATTTGTCCTTACGCATAAATGTTGTGCAACAAAGCTTATAAGAGTTTGGGCCAGCAGCAATTTCAGGGAAATAATGGTGTTAAAAAAAGTCAGCCACAGTGCTTGAACATGGCAGCAGTGAAAACTCATGCAAAAATAACTACTCAAACACAGAAAAATGTTTTACTCTTAACTGTCTAGTAAAGATATCTTGGAGTATCAAAAGTCAATGCAGTTTTTAAAAACATCAATACTTTCATTTCAAATATTATAAGAATAACCATATATCTAGTGTCTTTCTAAGACTCCTTGGTCTTTGTTTTTCAATAGCCTTGAGATCCCAGCGAGGGCAGTTCACCAGTTGGTATAAATAGATAGTAGCTTGGCAAGAGCATAGGACAGCCATTTCATTTTTTCCGTAATTATCTGATAGGTTTTCATCCACTTCCAATCAAAACATTCCTCCCACTGAAACATTTACTTTGCTTAAGTTGAACTTTAAAATTCCCTTGTAGCCATCAGGCTTGGGGTCGTTCTGAATATCATTAACAGTAACAACAAAAAAAAATCATTCTATGGCAATAACCTAGCCTTTTAGAAGAGTTTCCTTCTGTTCCCACTACTGGAGGGAGGGTCAAAATTAAGCCATCAGCCAAACACCACAGTTCCGTATGGGAGATAAGAGACCAGACATGATCTGCAGACCAGAGCATGCAGAAATTGTGGCTAGGAAAAAGAAGTGCAATGTGCATGTTTTTCAAATGTATTTCATTGGAGGGAGTTTATAAAAAGAACTAATGATAGCCAGAAATCAAACCTTATCCCCCTAAAGGGCAACAACTCTTCTACAGAGAAGAAGAGGTGCTTTCAGCTTAATCACAGAGTTAAGTAAATAACTATATTTTTGGCCAGGCAGAAGACCAAAGATTTGCAAGAATTTGAATTATATTTGAAATTATCTTTGACTTTAAATGAAGATGTCTCTAGAAATAATGTTGGGTATTATCTTCCACCTGGAACTGAAAGTGAAATTGGCTTCTCTACACAGAAGGTCCCCTCCACAGTACAATAAATTGTATTAATCCATTAGCAGAAATGTCAAGCTCAGCTGATAATTATCAACTGCCTTTGCAAAAACACTGGCCATTCCTCATTAAATTTATGCAAGAGATCTAACTAGTGAAGTCCATTCTGAGATGTCTGATGATCTTTCACTTAATGTAACAATGTTCTTGCAGCACAAGACTGACTTTGCTGCAAAATAGACTGTGAATTCCAGGCTCCACAGTTTCACACCAGGCAGAGCGGGCTCAGGGCATCTCATCAGTATGGGCAAAACTGCATTACACCACCCCAGGGAGGAAAGGCGCACCACGAGTTTACTCCTACTGTGGAAAGTCTAGGAGGTAAGAAGTGGCTGTAAGCCAGGCAGAGGGTCCTGAGAGCTGGGGCTTGTGGATCACAGGGGAGTAATGTTGATCGGTGTCAATACGGATGCTGCTGGGAGGTAACAGCTTCCCTTGCACACCCACGGGCCCTGTCCACAGCAGCAGCAGCAACAGCAGCCAGGCTGGCCAGCAGGCAACCCAAAGCCATGAGCAGTCTACTGAAGTCATCAGCTTTCTAGACGTACATCTGGGTTTGGTAGTAAAGCTGGAACAGAGGAAGATGGATCAGACTCTTCTTCGTTTCTGTAATGCCAGAATATCTGCATCTGCAGAAGTGGGTTCAAAGCACCTGAGGTATGTTCCTGGCTCTGCTGAACACAGTGGTGGATTTCCCAATTGTTCCAGAAGTGCTGGTATTTAGAAAAACTTGCGGCAAAAGGCTGTACAAAACAACATTGGCTTGCTGGTGAAAGAGGGATGAGCAAGGAAGATTGTTTTGGTTTTCTCCAACCCAGTCTGCTTTATTCTTAATAGCTAAATTTATGCAAACAACCCAGAGAAATATGTATCAAACAACTCAGATGAAGGGATATTTTTAAAAAGAAATGGCATTTAGATAAAATTTTGCCAGTTCTGCTGAAAAAAGAAGAAAGTCTGTTCTAATTCTGCATGATCCTAACACTGAATTTCCCATAAGGGCTATACGGATATCCAGATGAATTTTGAGGGTTTGCATGTTGGGGCAACGCTATTTATGGAATGCTCTCGGCAAACACAAGGAGGGAGAAACCTTAGTCTGTTCCCCCTGGAAACCAGAGCGCTGCCCTGATGAGGCAGGACTAGGCTGTCTGTTCTATAACAGTATGTATAATGGATGAGACTTTCAGGGGGTGGGTGTTCAGGTGCCAAAAACTGATGCACACAGAATCATTAGTCACTTCTGAAAAGTCTTTGGCAGGATCCCTAACTATATGGAACCAATCCATAACTATACAGCTCGCAAGTGGGATGCTACAGACTTAATGGTCTGTTCTCGAGCAGATATATGGTTTGTTTTTGTTGAGTTATTGAGTTTGTTGATGGCTTCTTGGAGCAGAATGGGATTGAATGAAAAACGGAAGGTGATTCACAGAAAAATGGCTTAGCTGACCAAAATACACCTCCTCTGCTCTATGTTGCTGGCTGCCACTGTCAGCTCCCACTACAGACAGCTTGGAAAGGTATTTCCTTCCTTTCTGTTTCCCTCTCACCTCACAACTGCGTGAGTGTGTGCCCTTCCTCATGATGACTGATGAAGGCCTGAAAGCATTTTAGGAGCAATAAGGTAAGAAGAGGGGATAAGGAATAAGTCTGGTCCTAGTTCTGCCAGAGCAGTTCAGGATGAGAACTGTTGCAGATACATCACACCAGAAGGGAAGAGGTGGCAGCACTGAGCCTTTAACCGATGTGTTCTCTGTCGGCAGCAGACATTGGTCACCAGGATGAAATGGGTATGAAACGAATGAAGAGTTTGAAATGGGCATGGCTAACATTTCCTCCTCAATCATTGGCAGTCTCTTCACTCTTGTCAAGTCAACAACTTACTAATTGTAGTCAATACCACCTCCCTTCTTTTACACGATTACCAGAAAAGATTAAAAAAGGAAGTACCTGTTTTTCTTTCCTGCCACTTACTTTTAGAGCCATCCATGAGGATCAGCTCCAAAACAAAAAAAAAAAGATGCCCAAACATAACAGGCAGCAGAGAGCAAAGATGCATACAAGAACAGCTCCTTCAACCACTCAGCATTTTGGCTCCATTAAACAAGACACTATCCTGGCATTCAGGGCTGTGGCAATAATATCGTCTCAAAACTGAGACACCACTATACGTCATGGCAGACACCTCACTGAGCCAAGAGGAGACACTGGAGACACGCTGATAGGAATACGTAAAGCAGAACGGCAAGCTCAGAGCCAAATACTTGCAGCAGGGATTTACCTGCTGTGTGGAGTTAGCAAGAGGGTGCATCAGGCAAGCAGAAAGCTGCCTATGACAGCAGTGCCCCCCTGCACGCTGCAGAGCAAGGCAGGGGAGTTGCTTTGAAGAACTCAAGCCATGCCTGATCCCCATAGTACCACTACTTTCACAGTCAGCCTTTTCAGTGTAAACACATCTCCCCTTGAGATGACTCTGTGGTGCCTTCATCCAGCTCTGAGGTGTCCAGCAACAAACTTAAGCAGCCTGAGTACCCATACTCTGCAGTTGGGTCTCAACCCCATAAATCTCCTCTACCACATACTCAGACCTCTAGTCTTTGAACTGTTTGACCCTGTGCTGTGCACTGGTGGATCTGAGCAGCAAGGGAAGCTTGACACGCTGTAGAGAGCACGGGTGAAGAGGCAAGCTGTGGAAATATCCATAAGGAGGGATATCCTAAACACTCGATCTTTGTTCATCATGAACTTCCCAGTGCCATTTACGAAGCTGTTTCTCCCAGCACAAACACGATTTCCTAGATAAGTAGTCCAAAACTAAGTTTATCATCTCTCTACATGCATCTGAACATGTATAGATAAAGCCATTTCATCAGAGCACACAAAATGTGCTGTGTTTGCATAGGCACAGTTTGTAGTAGACACAAAAAACAATTCAGCCAAACTCTGACAAAAAGACCAACCTGTTCGCTTGGTTCCCACTTTCCACATGTAAAGGAAATCCAAGGGCATTTGCAGAAAACAGCCACGTGCAGCACACTGACGCTAAGGCACAGTGTTAACAGACTACAAAAGGGCTCTGGCCAAACATCCCTAGGGGTCCCTCCTCCCTCACCCCAGGGTGAATTCGGAGATGACATGATCAGCTCCAGGTCCTCTAACAGTGCAGGCCTTGCAGGGCTGTCAGACCTCACATACCTTTCATGCTTTGTGCGTTTGACAGGCATGTCACCTCTCCGCAAGGCTCAGATACAATCTCAGGCACTGAAAAGGGAATGAAAACCATTTGGCTTAGGTACCAAATTGCCAGTCAAGAGAACACGACTTCAGTATTTGCCTCTTCCCCAGGCAGCTCTTGATATTTTGCAATTTGCAAGCATTACCAGAGGGCTTTTCACACCTGCCTGGGAAAAGAAGTCAGGGCTTCATCATGGTAGGTCAAATCTAATGCCCTCTGTCACAATGACTTTCATAGCGAAAGTATCCAGCCTGTGGTTGGCTCTGCTATATAAAATCAATGCTTCACCCACAGCCTACTCAACAAATCAAGAGAAATTGGGCCAATATCTAATCCTGTTTTAAAAGTCCTCTGGAACTCACTGGTACAGCAAGTAATAGGTCAATTGGTAGCTGCTGCTTCTGCCTAACAGGTTACTTATTCCTGGACTGCAAAATAGAGCTGTGCTAATGATCCACTTTTAAGTAGCACCTACTGAAAGGCTGGATACTTCCTCTTTAAAAAAAAAAAACATAACTCAAAACCGAGTATTTACAAGCAGAGCTAAGCACCACTTACATCAGAACACCGCCAGTAAGTCAACCGGCTTAACGATTACAAATCACTGATTTAAATCCCACTGCTTTCCAAATAGTGCATGTTTAGAGCCCTAACATGAAATTAGTTTTATCAGCCTAAGTCTGTGCATCTCTTTCCTATTTCTATCAAGACACGTGGCACTGACCAATAAACTAGAAGGGCCAAGATACGAGGGGGGAAGGAATATCCATCCAAAGCATTACCTGGCTTACTCGAAGCACAGCAGTCGTTGAGTTAGGGACATGCCAAGCAGCAGAACCTGGGAGTAACCCAGCTGTATAAAGACATTCAATGAGGCTGACAGCTTTCTACCTGCACTAAAGCACACGGGTTTCTCACCCGTTCATCGATCTGTGCAAATTACTTGCCAAATGTGAGCTAACTCAGGCATAATTTGCATAATCAGTGACATGAAGCTGAGGGTACCATAGCAGGTATGTATCTACTACTCCCAGGAGTCAAAGAAGTGCTAATATCAGTGCGTACCCTGTCCACTATATGTATCTCACCCAGCAGACAGCTCCAAAATTGCACAGCAGTGCTACTCAGCAGAGTGTGTTTTCTGCATGAGGTGTGTGTGTGCTCACTGCAGACCCATGGGGAGTCTGCAGCCATGTCCCCCCACCTTGGAGCTACTGAGCTCAGGTCAAAACAGCATTAAAAATGCAGCCTGACATGACCATGCACAGTCCAGGATAAGCATGCGATGGCTGAAGCCTGCACAGCATCCTCCTTCTTCCAGGCCATTGCTGGCAAAGCGCAAGAACTGAAGAACAGTTCAAACCCACGCACAGTGCTAGCATGCAGACCTGCATGGCCCTATAACATGGGACAACCCCCACAATTGCCTACAAGATCCTAGTGTGCTTTAGTCAAAATGTATTAGATAAAATGATCATCTGGCTCTTTTCAACTAAAGTCACAGTCACCAAACCCTGGGGGAGGCTATCACCCCACTTAAATGTCTGTCATACCAAAACAAAGGTAATTTGCATCTTTATGTTGATGGTGTCTGCTTGAGGACATTCAATTACTTGATAAGCTTGAGTGTGAAAAGGATTGATGTTCCCATTTTCCCCAATTACTCATAAATCTATCTGTTTCTCCACATCATACACATTTTTGAAGAGTGCATTAAGGACCTTATCAATATTTTTCCACTGTCCAGAAAACCTTTGAGAAGGTTTCTCCCACCTGCAAGCAAAGAACACAGTGGAGAAAATGTCTGCGTGAATCCACCAAAGCCAGCTCTATGGCAAATGTTTTCTGTTCTGAAATGGAACAAAATTATTTTATAAACTCTCCATGAAAAGCTATTCTGGGGGAAAAGAAGGGAAACGTTCTTCATTCCCACATGGCAAAGGGAAAAACTGTTTGTCTCCATCTCCATGGGATTGCTCAGGTCCAATGCCCCATGCTCTGGGCCCAGGCTCCTCGATCCCAAAGGGATCCTACAGGCACCTGGCTCCCATCCTCTCTGGGAGGGATTCTGGAAACACCAACGATCCAGGAATAGTGTGCAGAGCTACTGCATACATCCAAGTCACCTTGCTGGAGATGATAACCCAGAAAAGAACCTCAAAAATAACTGGAGCTATGAGAAAAAAAAAATATGAAAAGCTTTTCTTGCAGTGAAAGTCATCTTTATATGTGCAGTTCATCTAAAAGAAGGTTAAAAGGTGACTTGATAACAATTTACAAGGGGCTGCACCGAGACGCAGATGGATCTCATGTCTTTTTTTCTCCCGGCTATTAAAGAGCCAACACTGGGAAGCTGAAGCTAGACAGATTCAGATTAGAAATGAGGAGTGAATTTTTAACAGAGCAGGTAATTAATCATTGAAACAGCTTACTCAGGGATGTGGAGTATTCTTCATCACTTGCAGTCTTTAAATAGATGCTGGATTTCTTTTTAAAAGAAGACATGCCAGGTCCCAAGCAAGAGTCAGGGGCCCAGTGCAGGGTTATTGGCCAAGCCCTATTGCTCTGCTCCTACTGCATCACACAGGCTTAATAACTATAATGCACTAACTGGGCTTAAAAATCTCTGGAGGATATTCGTACCGTCTAGCCTTAGATGTGCCTAGCCTCCCTCTACAGCCAAAGGAGGCAGTGAGTCTTCTTCAGAGGGTAATGGACAGCAGGGGCCAAATTTGCATGCTCTGAACAGCCACTTTGCACAGCTAAGGTCATTTGTAACCAAGTTTAAACTCCAGCAAACTGAAGATAAGCTCATAGTCAGAAAAACAGCAAGCCACCCGTATGTCTCAGCCTTCCCCTCCCTGCCCCACTCCCTCCTTGGAGGTGCAGAGAGGCGCAGGAGGAAGGCAGCGAGCCGGCACAGCGGCAGCACCCCTCTACCCGCTCTCCCTCCAGACTCACACTGACTCACGTAGCACCGGAGAGTCACCAGACAAGTCCTACTGACATGCACTCTGCTCCTCACTTGGCTTTGGGCCAGATTCCCCTCACCGGTGGGGAATCACATCCATTTTAGTGGCCTCATTTGTAAACAAGACATTGCAACTTTCTAGTTGCTTCTGCTGTGGGAGAGAGAAGTTCATTTCATACAAAGGCAGAGCTTACCAGGAATATTTGATGGAATAGCAAGAACCAATTGGATCCCAAATAAGCTTAGAAGAAGGGACAGATGAACTCTTTCAGGTACCACTGCGGAAAGTAGCCTCACATGTCTTCAATGGTAAGACTTCCTACAAATCCTTCACATTTTTTATAGAACAGTAATTCTTTATACATCTTTACAAATATTTGCCTTTTTCTGTGCTGTTAACACTTGCTGTTGCCAACAGATATTGCCAATTTCTGTTTGAAATGCAAGGAATGAACCGTCATAATTTTGGACACATTTGCAAAAAAACAAAACCAGAATATAAATCCCTCTCCAGAAAAAAAACAACAGACTTAAAAATTTTACCAAACCAGAAAACAATTCATAGCAGATTCATGACCGGATCTCTGTGAAATCTGGTTTAGCAAATCACATCCTGAAGTAAGAGCCAATGTGTCTAAGCAGAAACACAAAACATTTTAGGTATCAAATCTGTCATGCATAGTTCTATAACAAAGACCACCATGACTGGCATCAGACTAATCACCTTGCTTGTACGCAAAGGTTACAGCAGACTAATTTTTATAATTACACATGAAGTGTTGAAACATTAGATGTCTGGCAATTACAAGATAGAAAAAAGCGCACCTTATTCTGCAGGAGCTAACTCCAAGAAGTACACATGGTCATTTGATGATATGATCCTTCACTGTTTCCTCTCCATAGTTTTGGAAAATTGCATCACTGGGTTATAAGCTGTTTGCTTTATCAGACTTTCCAAAATATTTCTGATTTCAGCTTGGTAGCTGCAACATCCACCCTTGCCATGAATGTTGAGGATTGATATACCCAGGACATCAGTTTATCAGAACAGAAAAAAAAAATATATATACACACACACTTTTATATAAATGTGTGTATACATGCGTATATATTTTATACATAGGTATATATTTCTAGATAAAAATGTTTCCACTAACAGTTTGACAGAGATGTGACCTTTCCCATTACTGAATGCTATTACATTTTGACTACTAATGAGTAGCAGAACTTAGATGTTAACAGACTGAATAGGCAGGCATTACTTATGTGCTGCTCATCTGCAATGCCTATTTATGGATCGTGACATTTCTCTGAAGTCAGCCGCTCAAGGAAGCAGCTCTGGCCACTTGGAGGGCTTAGAAAAATGCAGCTTAACCTAACAAAATCAAACAAATCTTTGGTGACTCACTGTCTGACATGTCAGTGGTACCCATCGCAAGATCAGCTGGGAAGAAGGACTTGCCCACCTCTTCATGGACTACATGTATGAACTAGAATCACAGTAATGTTAATTGATATATTGGAGCTCGAGTGGCTTTAGAAGGATACCCAGGAAAATAATTATATACAATGCAACATTTGATGACACTTTCCAATCTGCTTGGCAGCATGATGCTCAAGGAGCACAGAAACAGCCAACATTCAACCATGCCCTTTAAGCAGTTTGCCTGTAGAGACAGTGCATGACTCACAAAGCAGGGTATTCTCAGCTGAGACAGCAGCTTCTGAGTCAGCAGCGAGCAGCCAAATGTCTGCTGGTAAAGGTGATAAAAAGGTCAGACTGATAACTTCAAGTGAAGGAGGAGCTGGTAACAAGTTGAGCTCACTACCTTGGGCAGCACACTTTGGGAGGAGATGCTGCAAGATGTCCTCCTGGTGCTGCAACTAATCAGTGAAGCAGTAGGCGCATTTTGGACTGATTTATTAGTCCTTGTAGATACATCTTTCCAAAAACAAGCTGTTCTCTGGAAAAAGAGATGGGGCACATGGGGCACTGCCTATGTGAGTTCTATCTTAAACTATCCTGTGAGTTCTTCTTAAAGAACAGGAATTAAACAGCAGAACTGTTCTTGCTGTTTATGGACTTAAAGCAAAACATGTCCCTGATAACACTCGTCTGTCCCTTCTCAAATTATACTTGCAAGTCAAAGTATATCTCAGCATAAAAGGAAATTCATGAGTCAGATGTTGAATCAGCCCCTCAGATCCAGCAGGGAGGGGTTCACACAGAGCCCCAGTGCCTGCTACTGTCACCACAGAAGGACAGGTACCTTGCAGAGGCAGAGCCAGTGGGACACAGAGGTAGCGCTCAGAAAAGGTCCTGGGGTACCACGTGTTTCTCTACAGCACTGCCAGCCAGAGAGGACAAAACTTTCACAAGTAAACATAGTAGCTGGCCATTGAGAAAGGTCCCCCTTTTCTTGCATTGCCCTGTAAGCCAGGAATGATGACAATAGGAAATGAAGACTGTAAAGATTAAACTAAATTTTAAACTAAATTTAAAGAAACCACACTCAAGAGGATACTTGCATTTCTGAGTTCCCCTGTACTTGGTGAGGAGTTCAGAGCAGGACGTGCGCACCTCTGAAGGAAGAGACTACAAAAACTCATGACCACTTTATGTGCTGCGCTTATGTTCTGCAATGGCATTTTACTTACCTGTTACCTGTAATAGCACCAGAAAGAAGACCCCGAGAAAATCTTCAGTGTAAATGTGAGAAAAGTATTACACACACAGAGTGAGAAGAAGTGCTGCAAGGATGCCATGAATTGTACAATAGCTAAAGTTCCCTTTTCTTCGCCCGGGTTATAGATTCAGTAAGGGGTACTGTGCTTACTTGTCACTGGTAGGGGAAAAAGTAAATGTTTCATTTGCTCCAGTAAAGGTGGAGTGAAAGCTCTCTAGGATTAAAAGACTCAAGTATGAGAGGACTACCATCCATCAGTTCAAAACTGCCCCACTTTTTCCAGTCTCTAAATATAGGTCTGTAAGAGAGCAAACAACTGAATAGGACCTTCATGACTCTGGAAACAGAGGAGATTCAGATGTACTGGGATGAGAAGAATTAAAGCCAGAGCAGTGCACTGGGAACACAGAGAGACTGGTGCATAACCTGTGGGTGTGAAGCTTCGTGTGAAATCAGAGTGCCCCTCCTCTGCTATGAAGCCAAAAGTACTCCCTGCATGCCTGGGGGACAGTGCAACGGCATAGCAGGATGTCTGAAGGTGCAAAGACCTCTGCAATAGCAGTGGAGGGCTGCTTAAAGTGCAGAGAGACAACCTTGGTGCAATCACAACCCTGCTGCTTTTGGGGCATGGCCACTGCTACCAGCTGTCTCACAAACTGGGCAGCATCTTAGAGAGCACCAACTGGCACGGGCCAAACCAGGCAGGGAATGTGCTGGTATTTAAGCAGCACGGCCAATCAGAGAGCCAGCACTCAAGGATGCTGTGCATTATTCTGCAGCATATTTTCAGCCAACGTAGCCAGGCTTGCACCATCCCTCGGCTAAAGGATCACATCCCACCCCTGAAACACAGCCTGTCTAGGAGGGGAAAAGGTCTCAGCCCCCTGCTCCTCCTAACTCTTCGCATTTGGGTTGTACCTGTCATTGCAGAAAGCTTCCTCTTCTGCTAAGGTCGCTTCCTCTCCTCGAGGTCTGTTACTCTCTTTCCATGCTTACCTGCAGAGATCAAGGGTGCTACAGAAAATCAGAGCAGATGCTACACAGCTATCAGACAGCAGCAATCCCCAGCTGATTGCAATACAACCCTTTTAGTTCCTTGGGCCATTTTGCAGAGATTTAGGAAGAAGGGAGTTCCCTGCAGCATAGGATATTGTCATTATGCAGCACAATCAGGTGCTGTGATGAGATGCTCTCTTCTCACAGAACAGGGTTCCCATGCATCTCTGAGAGGACACAGAGGCTCGCAGCCTTGTGTGAGACCGACAGGGTTGGCAGATCTGGGCTCGGATTTCTCTCGGTCAGGTATCCTGAGCTCTGTGAATAAATGTCACAGTGCAGATGACAAATGGACATTGTTCACTACCTCAGCCAGGTGTCCTCCCCTGGCCTGCAGGGAAGGGTCCTCTCTCAGGCAGTGAGGAGGTCCGTGATTGACCCTCCCTGCCAGGGCGGGGGACATGCAGAGCTTGAACCAAGAGACACCCACAACCCACCCCTTTACACATCACACAACCAGAGTAAAAGGGGGAGAGGGGAGGAAGCGTTTTGCTGCTTGGAGATCCATTAGACTTCTGAACATCACCGGGGGCAGGCACAGTTGAAAAGAGAAATCTGACTGTAAGCCTGAACACCCTGGTTTCCATTGGTTTTTCTGCTCTTTAACAGTATTTGATCATACAGAAAGCTATTTCACAGTTTCTCCATGCCATTATTCTGGTGTGTGTAACCCACAACCATCAGGAGTAATATATCCCATTTGCCCACGCAGCAGGACCGCTCATGAAAGCAAAGTGAATTTGATTCTTGAGCACTGGGTCCAGATGCTGCAGCTCACACTAGGTCTTGCCCCCTCTTCCGATACAGGCCACAAGAGAGGACTTCTTTCTGCAAAGCAACATCAGCATGTCAAGTAAAATCAATAAAAGCAAGGGAAAAAAATGCCTCTGGCTCTGTAGGGCTTTTCAAGCAGAGCTGCACTTCAGAGCTTGGAAAAAAGCACAATGCCAGAGAAAGCCCCAGGAGAGCAGAGAGAGCAGAACCTAGGAGTCACCTTCGGAGAGGTCTCAGCTCTCCCTCTCCCTCTCTCTCTCTTGCCATTCTTGCTGACTTTATCCAAGGTAGGTCAAGTCACATGTTTCGGTGGCTTTTCTGCAGCTTATCAGCTGTTTCCGTGGGATGAGGATCCAACAAGTACTAGTGCAAACTATAGCACTATGTATGCTTTGAATCTGTGCCTAACATATGAGAGATGCAGCAGAATGACAGCTATTGCCCCAGAAATCATCATTTGTGTCTTCTTGTTCATGCACTTAAGTGTTTTTCCATGACCAAGGAGTAGAAATTGAAAGTTTTTGTCTCATACCCCTTTTATGTGTCGCTCGGGCTTCACAATGGCATCAAGCATCGAATGCCCTTCAGAAGCTGGTAACATGGCACTTACATGGACTACACTCTAGAGAGGTTTCAAAATGTAAATGCCATCCCACTGAGCCAAAGTCTTATAGCTGCAATATCTTAGGATGATGAATTTTTGGCAAGTCCAAGTCAGGGTTCCCACCAAAGGGCTTGAGACAAACCCCAGAGGTGGACAGCCCCAGGAGAGGAGATGTGTTGCTTTCCAGGCTCTCCTGCTCTGGGGCAATAAGCCAGATCAGCATTTCAGGCTTTTTTCTGTGGTCTTGGGAGCCCTGGAGCCCAGGGAGGCAAGCTCTAACTAGAGTCCCAGGCAGCTGTTTGGTGACAGTAATAACCCCAACAAGGTTGTCACCTAATCTGAGCAGCTGACAGCGGGACTGAATTTCACTCATTTTAGAAGCACCTGGTTTCTGAAACATTAATTTCACAGAAATTCTGGTGCTCAAGGCATTTTGAAACTGTCCTAGTACAGCTTAGATCCTACTGCTCTTCTATTCTTCAGAAACATGATCCAGAAATCACGATCTTCACTCAGACCAACTCCATACTCCTCGTCCAACAGCTTCCTCCCAGAAATCCCAAAATGGCTCCTCCTAGCCAATGCAGCCTTCAAACCCCAGGCCCAACCATGCTTCATGGACAGGTCTTTCAGGTGTAAGTAAAGTTTAGAGAACTATTTTCCCGCAAACACTCTTTTCTTTTTTCCTTCTCCGCATTCTCCCCCATATACTTTGTGTTCTGAACTCCATCCCACAGATCTCATCTATGCTTGAGCTTGACAAGATTTTGAAATGTTATATGATTTAATGGGAAGTCAAGTCATTTAATGGGAAGTCATCTAATGGTCCAACAAGCAAAACCCCAAATCATAGGTATTATGTGACATTATTTAAACAAAACACTTCTATTCAAAATGATACCTCTGTTTTAGTACAGACCTTTCAAAATCTTAATAATCAAATAGAGTATTTCATTTGAGCTGAGGGATGTTAGGAGTTTGAACTTTTTTTGACCAAGTCCTTTGGTCACCCACACTGACTAAGTGATTACACTTAGCACATATCCATTTCAAAGGACATATAAGCCCCTGCAAACACAAATGGCCAAGCGCTTCATGCAGTTGACTGCCATCCTACTCTACCGTACACGTCTGGTTATCATTTTCAGTTCCATTTCCTCTGGATTATGCCCTTTGGGTTTGCTTTTCTCTGACTAGTTAAATCTTTTGTTCAGCCCAAAAATTTACAGAATGTCTATTTCACCTGGATAAAAACAGTGAAAAAAATCCGTTGTTCAATACACCACACCAATAGAAAAAACAATTATTCCCACTCTTCTTCTCCAAATACCTTTCTCTACTCTTTCCCACAGTCAGGCAAACTTAAGACTCAAAGGGATCCTTCTGTCAATATCTCTATTGAGGGGAATCAGTACAAGAGGAGAATACTCAAAGGCACTAATACAATAAGAAAGCTACCATGCAAGCCCTGAGCCACAGAGACAGTGCACAGTATTTGCATTACCATTTCAAGAAGATTTTTCAAATCATAGACCTTGAAATCTACTGTTTACAAATGAAATTGTTTTTCACCATCCTGGGAATAGGGGTCAAGAAAAAAGCTAATAATTGCCTTACAAATTATACACACAAAATAAGCATCCCTCACATGCAAAGCTGCTCTCAAGAGATCATTTCATTAACAGCTGCACAGTCTGATTTTTTTGGTCCTGATATCCAGACAGGAACCCAAACAGCGACCGTGAGTCACACGGATTCTCAGGCTTATGTTATCCTCAGTGAATCCCAGCTGCCCTAGGGGACCTCACTGAGCTACTCCGCATGTTGTCCCTGACATTTCCAATACTGTTTCACCATGTTTCTCCTTCAAAGACCAGATAAACTGGGAAGCGGTTCAGTCTTACAAAACTGTGGCTTCAGATTTGGCCAGAGTAGGAGAAAGGGGGTGCTGAGAAGAAACCCCTGGCGTAATTTACTGGGAATTATGCTCAGCTTTGGGGTCCTGGTCTGAAAGGGCCTTCACAACCACTTTGTATAAGCTGTAATGCCAAAATGTGTCAGACCCACTGCTCAGGCATGACATGGGTATTTGTGGGTCAGTGTTGCCAGCACAGCAAGACAAGCACTACTGCAGCCAAGAACTATGACTGGAGCACCAAGCCCAGAGCCTCTGGAAGGCTTAAAATGGCTCTGCCATGGAGATGCATCACTAGAAGCACCCTAAGAAAATGTGTTCAGTAGAAGAGAAGCTTTCTCAATTTAAATCAAAACCCACTTGCCCACTGAAACAACTCTTGCGTCCCAAACATACCTTGCTGCTTTACCACCAGCCTCACTCTGTATGGCCTCTCCAGCAGCCCTACTAGCATCCTTTCCTTCAATTAGAGTTACCTCTACCAGAGTCAGCTTGCTAACTCTGAAAAGAGTAAAACTGAAGTTAAGCTATTGTAATGAGGGACTAGAAAAGTCAGTCATTTTATTGCCACAAGCACTAATAGCCCATTTTGTAGAAAAAGGTATACTGCCCTATGGAGCAATAAGCTCTGTGGCTTTCTAGTCATTATCAGAACTCGGCTCCCCAGCAAAACAGCAGTGATCCATACACACATCCTCCTTACTGGCACAAAAATCAGGCCAGAGAGCCTTTTGTCCCCCTTTCTCACTCTTCAGTTCCCAGAAGCCACACAAGCAAAGCATGCAGACACCCGATTCCTCCTTCAAGCAGCTTTACACCATTCACCTCGACCAAGGCAGACCTAAATTACCCCTCTGAGAGGGAAGGCACCAAGCCTACAATTTTGCTATCGTACAGCCTGGTTCACTGACCTTCTCGGATTAGCTCCTCCACGGTTTATCTGAACAACGGGGGTAGCAATTTAGCCAGGCAAAGGCCTCTCATTCACAGCCATTTCCCACCCACGCGGTGGCAAAGCCTGGGCTCTGCAGGTCAGGCTGAGAAGGAGGAACGCAGTGGGGACTGTCCTGGGATGTACCTCCTTGCCATCTCCTCTGTCTGTCCAGCCACCAGGTCTTCTGCTGCATACTCAGGGCGAGCGATGTTATGGACAAAAACACCACAACTGATGCAACTGAAATTTCCTCTCCTCTCCTACCTGCTGTCAGAGGTGAGGAGAGGGTTTGATATTTGGGCGTTCAGTTTCTGCTGGTCACTGCTTAAACTTATCTCAGAAGCAGTCACCATCCAACAGACAACCAGGTGTTGTTTATACTCGTAATGTTAATGTATCAAATCTTGAAAATACCCACTTTCAAGGACAAACCCTAGCGAAGCATTTATAACAACTCAACCAGGCACTACAAGGTCTCTCTTTTCTGCACCTAATGTTCAGGAAAGCGGCTTATAATTTCACACCAGCTTTCCAGAGGCAAGCCAGCTCCTGCCACTCTTGGCTTGTCATTGCAGGTGGTGGCTATAAATCACAGTAAGTAGATGGAAAAGAGCTGAAGGAGGAAAAAGGCAGAGAACGTGGTAGGAAGGGACAGCATGTTTTCACTCATGGGAACTGCATGGCTGTAAATCTTCCAGGTCACTGAATTAAGAGGTGCCTGTTACCTTCTCCATGAGAGTTTACTCAACATGGTCCTGTAGCCTTTTCTGGTGTGGATTATCTCCGTGGCTCCCCATCATTTCCTGGAAGACAGAATCAGGCTCACAGGCTGCACCTGTCAGTGCTCAAGCTTCATTACTCAGAATAGGATCCAAACAGGCATCTCAATTAATCACACTCATGTATTAGTAAGTAATTCATTAATTCAATAAATTGCTCCAGGCCATAGCATAATCAGTCATGTCAGAGATTATAACAAAAATCACAAACCAAAGTGTTAAACATGGGCCCATCCTTGCTGATTCATCATCTGTAGTAATCATTCATGGCAGAATAGGTATACTTTATATACTTTAAGACAGGTGGCATGGAAAATTAATCATCTTAATTGTGCAGATTTCCTCTATGAGATCTGCTGATTGAGCAATATAAGATCTAAGCTGCAGAAAATACAGAATCAGGCCACCTCAGAAAAAATAAACATTTTTGCGATCTGCACACTGATAACCAGTAAACTCTCTGCTTGATAAATGGAGACTTACCTGTACAGTAACATGTAATTCCTCATCCCCTAACCCTCGGGCACAGGGCTGAGAAGGTGCTGTAGAGACCAAGAGAAGCCACAGCCACAGCTGGAGCTGTGAGAGCAGACACCGAGCAAACTCCTCCTGCAACACCAATGGGCTGCCCAGCATATCTCCATCACCCTAGTTTCTCTTGTCTGTTCCCAAACAGGCCACTGTACCTCAAAGGAAAGTCCAATCAATGGGTTTCACTCACTTGGCCCTATCCACCTAGTAATGATTTTATGGCAAGGAAGAAGCTCTACATCACAGCACCCAAAGAACTGAGCTGGAAGGGACCTCAGCCCCTGATGTCCACTTAACCACTCCTACCTCATTGTTAGCAGGTGCCTGTCTAATTTCTTCTTCCAGATCTCCAGTATCATCCTCAGACAATGTATCCCAGTCTTTCACTTTGTCTGTGTTTAGAAATGTTTCTTACCATCTTCTGACAAGCTAAGCTCACTGCTTCTTGTCATGTCTACCACACACTTGGAAAAGAGACTGCTGCCTTGCTTTCTGCAGTAGCCTTTTTGTGCCTCTGAAGTTTGCTGCCCTCTTCCCCATCCAGTTTCTCTTCTATACTGATGATTCAAATGGTCTGGTATTTTTGGCTGCATTTCCCTATACATTTACCTATGCAGGAAAAAAAAATGCAGACTTAGATAGAACAAGACTGCCTGTAGATTAATACTGGTGTCATTAAGTCAGTTAAGATAGCCAAAATTAAGTTAAAGCTAGAAGGGAAAGAGAGAAAGAGAGAGAGATTTTTTAAAATTGCCCTAAATACAACAGAAGAAAAGAACTCTTTCCTATTGGCAGACCACTTACTTCTATATTTTTAAGTCCAGAAGAGAGAGGTCGAGCTACAATGCAAGGAAGAAAATAAGCTGATTTCTCCTCTTTCTGCAAATGAATTAAGTTATAAGTTTTATAGGATAGTTATAAAAGGGCAGAAGTAGTTACATTTGTGAGCAGAAATTGAAAGAGCTTGCTGAAAGTGCAAAATTCACCTCTTCACACAAAAAAGGGACTCATTTTCACCACAAAAAGTTTTCCCGTTCTTTGACCAGTTGTAGTTAACTGAACAGACTTTTGGTGTTGCTGCCCCAACTTGCAGATGGCATTTAGAGGTCATGTTATTTAGCTGCATAGATGTGTATTACTGTTTTACTCTGCTTGCTTTTAAGAACACACATGCCACCTAGTAGGGACAATGCAAGACATACAAATAACAACCAGTGCGTTGTAATGGGACTCACGTTACACAGGGTACATTCACAGCGCAAATCCGTCATTGCAGTTTGCATAATCTGTCTATAACTAAATGTGCAGTTCTTTACATATCCAAAGCTGTTATGTTTCCAGATTAAATAATTACACCTCTGGTAAACCAGGTCCCCCATGGTTAGGATTAACATTTAATCGGCTAGTTTAGAGCCGTAACAACAGGCCTTGCTCTCAGAAGTGTGCCTAGACACTCCGCCTGCTCATACATCAATTCCAGACTTTTCTGGCCCTTCAATGCAAGAGATGCTTTGAGCTGTCAGAAGCAGCATGAGATCACTAAAGTCCTAATCCTGGAAAGAGCTGCATACACCCCGTCAGCTGCACAGAAACCCCAACTGCCACTGAAAGCATTCAGCAACTGGGGAGAGCTAGCTCTCTGCAAGAGTGAGTCCTTCTCAAAAAGGAAAATGCTGTGGGGATAATTATATTTATGTGTTAGGTTGTGTATGAGCACATTAGATATTAGATGTTTTCTTGCCCCTGCCTGCCATATCACCATTTTCTTCAAACTGAGAGCCGGTACACTAAGGGTAAGATTCATCACACGAAGCCGTCTAAGAGTCTAGTCTAAACTCAGCAGGTTTTGTCCCTGTGTGGTCAACTGAGATAGACGGGTGCACTCCAGAGGGCAACCCATTTTGTCCTGAAACAGATGATGGAAATATATGAAATGGCTCCCCAAATGCCTGTTTTAGATTACACATCTAGCTTTGCAATGGTTTAGATTTAGCAATAAAAATTATCTGCAAAAAAAATATTTTAATTATTTCCCAAGCAAAGACCCGGCTTTATTTGACATTTGACACTCAGTGCTTTGAGCAGGGGTTAAAGTAACTGAGCAGCACCATGCACCACACAGGTTAGGGTGATTCTAATGCCAGGGATGTAAGGCGGTCATATACTGATGCAGCCCATGAGATGCCACTTGCTTGGACCATAGATATATCTAGATCATCTTCTGGTTATCATCTGTTTCACCGATGACCAGGTAGACATGAGCTTCCTGACCTAGGTGCATTTCAGATTTTCTTTGCCAACACAACCATGACTCAGGACTTTTTCTTCACACTTCAAAAACTGAGCAATGCAGGCTTTCTCCTTTGGGGAACAAGCCCAACTGACCTGTCACTGAGATGCAATATGCCAAATTTCTGTCTATCTTCTGACTTGCTGATCAGGTAGAAAAGGGACCTAACTCCCATCTCTTCCACCTGCAACATGTCCATGACATGAGTTTCCCTGACACCTACGCCAGCATTGTAGGGGCAAATTTACTGATAAACTGCTGCCTACCTTTCACATCCTCTATCACTACCAAGCACTAGGGCTGTCCCTGTAGTAAAGGTGGAGATCCTCTTGTATTCTTCGTTGTTCTTGCTGCTGCACAGCCCATGTAATCAGCCACAGCTGACTATCGAGACACATGGAACCCAGTAAATTATAGGAATATTTCAAACATTCATTCTGGAGTTGGGAGAGCAGAACTATCCTTTTGTGGGATCATTCTGTTGACCAAAAAAGCTGTTGACTCTTCAGTCACCTGACAACAACACACAAACATCCTTCCTAAATCACTGCATTCCAGTTTCAAACTAGAAACCCTCATCTCCACTCGTGCAGTGCCACAGAGGTTAGACTCGTCAAGGGGGACAGACCAAGAACAGGACTGATGAAAAGCTGCCCTGCATACAGTGAGAAAAGCATGTCTGGCCTTCCTTTTGCCCGTCCCAGTGTTTTCCACTGGTGTGGTTACCCATTGACTGGGCAGCAGCTGTGGATGCAGACTTCCCTGCTGCAACCAGACTGATAAGCAGAGGCTGCCTGCATTTGCTGTCAAAATTTTCTTTCTTCTTTTTTGTAATACTGCTTATTCAGCACTTTGTCCAGATGATATCTGGCTGACACCTGTACATTGAAAAAGCACAGAATGAACTGCTTTTGCAAATTCCATTATCACCAAAACGGTGACAAATGACTTGGGACTTGCAGGAAATTCTACTGTCAGAAAAAGCCATTCTACAAAGAGGCTAATGACTTCTAATAGAAACCTGTGATTTTAAGACTCAGAACTTATAATAAATAGTATTCAAGACAAATGCGTGCTAAATGGTCTCAGTATGATTATCTACAAGAACAATTGACAATATTTACTGCTATTAAGCATATGGAGACAAAATGTTCCCACAAGTGATTCTGGAGCATCAATTTTTTTATAGATACGTATATTATAGCTGAAGAATCTGGTAATTCTAAATTCAACTCAGGAAACAGTTTGGAAGGAGCAGATAAGTTGCAAACATCAATGTTACAATGTAGAGTTTGAAAAAAATTCAGAACTGTTTTCAGTGTCTTCAGAATGAGCCTCCCTGGATCTAAAGCTATTTGATGTCAATGGGAAGGCTCCTCTAAGTAGTCTTTTGGAGGCTTAGAAACTCTTCACAGTCATCAGAATCAAAGGGAAAGTCTTGCCTTTGGACAGAAACAGCTTGGCAGAATACAAAAACCATGTAATAAAAATCAAAACCAAGATGGTCTTTTCTGAACAGCAGGAATTTCCTTTTAACTTGTGCAGCCTTGGATTGGTGAGGAGAGGTGGAGTCTGTGGCCAGCAGCACAGATTTGGGCTGGATGCGGATGAGCAAAAGCAAGAAGCTTCACGTACATAGAGCTGGGCCACAGGAATCCTTGGCTTTGTGGGTGTGTGTTTGTCTGCCTGTATTTGGTGTAAATACAGGCATTTTGTGGTAACTCTAAATAAATAAGAAAAAAAACAAACAAAGAAACATTAAGAGTTTCATGAAATGGTGGAAATTCTCACGAACAGTCCACTAAAACTAAACTGATGGGTTTTGCACAGCTCTAGGTAACAGCTGCAGTTGTGTTGCCAAAATACTCATACAAAATTACAAAATAGCAAATTTCTCAACAATCCAGATAGTTTCCTCTCAAATAAACTGCTTCTAGGTAATTAAAAGGACAGAATAAAAAAAAAAACCTTTCCTAGCGTAATTAGAGTTGCTCAAACTAATGGTCCAAGGAATTCCCAAATACTCAGATGCCCTCTTAATTGCAGCTGAGCAGCTATAATGGTAAAAAGCAGTTCCAGCTAACTAAAGGCTGGAGGGTAGACAAGCTGGAAGATTCATTCTTGCTGGAAAACCTGCCAAGGCCAAGCACTGAGGGTGACAGCTGCATTCAGCACCATTTCCCTACTCTGCAATAAAGATGACAAATTAAATGGCATGTAAAACAAGAAATCTTGCTTGAATATTTGTGCAAAAATATGCCACAATTTACTTCTGGAAGGGAATATCCTGCTAAGACTGAGGAAATGGCTGCATCAAGGGACAAAAAGCCCAAATATTTTAAAAGCAAAGGTCTGTCTTCTCTGTACACATCCCTATTGTCGTTAAATATGAAGGATGAAGACCAGTTCTTCCCAGAGTACAAACTCATTCCTGACTTTAAGTAGATGGCTTCAGTAGGATACCTTCTACATTAGGCATATGTTTAAGCACCTCAGTAAGCCCAAGGCTGATTTTTCAAACAATTTTATCACACAAGCAAACAGCAATAAAAGCGATTTGGGAAATAAATATTCAAAGAAAGCCCTCATTAGTTTCTATATTTTGGGGCTAAAAACCAGATTGTTTCCCAACGTAAGGTGTGAAAGAGGACTAGTTTTTCAAAAGGGCTTAGGAGCCAGCTACTTATTGCAATGCTTAAAGCATTACCACAAGCAATTCTGAAAAGGTGGCCACATGGACGCCAAACTGGTTTGAAAATATGCCACATCCATGCATGCTTTTTGACTGTTACCTTTAGGTGACCAGATATTCTTTCCTTAATATTCACATGTTCTTATTTTAAACTATATTCACAAATATGATCTGTGACCATCTTTCAGCTGGTACATAAGTGCTAAAAATTGCACAGGTCAGGGTAGAGAGGTCAAACATTTCAGGGCTTGCTACTGTAGACTGGTACTCAGTAAATTTGACATGAAACACCCATTTCAGCTTATCCTGAGGTTTTCATGTCCAGTGGCTTTGTAGGTGGGCTGGTGGGGAGGGGTGTAGTTTGGGGTGGAAGAAACAGCCTGACACTCTGGATCAAGTCCAATGGAGGGCCACCACAATGGTCAGAGGGTCGCAGCACGGTATGTTTGAGGGGAGGTTGGGAGAGCTGGGGCTGTTCAGGCTGGGAAGGGAAGGCTCAGAGGGGATGTACTCATTGTCCACAGCTGGTGGTTACAGAGAAGACAGAACCAGGCTTTTCTCAGGGGTGCACAGCAAAAGGGCAAGAGGCCATAGGCACAAGTTACAGCAATTAGACATATGGAGAACACTTCTCCATGAGAGTGGTCAGACACTGGAACCAGTGCCCGGAAAGCTCATGGGATCCCCAGCCTTGGAGATATTTAAAACTCATCTGGACAAGGCCATGAGCAACCTAGTCTTAACTTTGAATTTGGCCCTTTTTGAGCAGGGGGGGTGAGATCAGACAATCTCCAAAAGTCCCTTTTTGGCCTACATAATTCTATGATTGTATGATTCTCTCTATACAAGGATTTAAGTGCACATAAATTTTTGGCAGAATTTGTCAAAGCATTTTCTGGTGACATTTGCATATGCAAGTTTTCATTTGCATATACAGAAATTCCTGGGTCTTAAGCAGTACGCAGGTTCTAAAATTTCTTTTTTCTATTTTAACTGTGTTCTCTATCATCAAAATGAGAAATAATAGCAGGCAAAAAAACCATTTCCTTTTATTGATGCTGAGATACAGAATGGTATTTTCCCTTAAAATAAGAATATCTTTTCCTCCAAAACCACTAAGTCTGAATATATATTCATATATGAGTATACCTCTAAAATTATAAAAGAGAAAAATATAAGCAAGCATTATGCTGGATGATTCAAGAAAGTAATTAAAAATAAATCTTTTTGTTTCCACAGACAGATTATAATAAACCCATAACTCAGTTTCATGTATCTTGACCTAAGGATGCATTAACTTGTTCAGAACAGCGGTACTTTTCTAAGTATCGCAGGTTCAATATATCTCATTTCTCTTTTTCTCTAAACACACACGAAGAAAACCTGTTAAATGTTTTGGATTTAGCCAATACATTTGGAGATACCTTTTTCTGTTTCCTATGAACTCTTTGTGCAAACTGAGAAGTATTTCTCAGTGGCTCAGACAGTAAACACTATAAAGAGACAGATTTTTTGAAAGCCTGAGAAAGCAAGAATACAGCACTCCTCTCTCTGACTGACCATCCAGTGACGCTAGGATCCTGCCTTCAACAGCAGTCAGAAGCAGGCATCTAAAGCGGAGTATAACGGAGAGGCATATAAGCTACTTACCCCGAATACTCCTCCAGCCTCCACCAATTTGCAGCTCAGGGACTTTCTGAGCCTGAGGTGCTTTCCATGTAGTCAGTAACCTTCATAGATTGGTAGTGCTAATGGCCAGCTCAGTCCATTATTCTTATGTATAAGGTCAGGACTGTTGATTTCCAATATGCACCATTTTACATTAAATTTCCTATTTTCCTATTTTACTGCCCAGTTCCTCAGCCATGCAATATCTTTCTGCAGTTCTGCACAATCAGCTTTCATCTTTACTACTCCGAAGAATTTAGTATCATCAGTACAAGTTTGTCAATAGCCTATATTCACCCAATTTTACAGAGGATTATTCATAAATTAATTCATAACTTCATAAGTTGAATTGCACAGGTCTCAGCACAAAGCATTCTGGACCTTTCTTACGAACCTCTCTCCCCTGGGAGAACTGACTACTTTCACCTGTGTTACCTATCTTTTAAACAACTGCTTACCCTTACGAGGGCCTTCCCTCTTATCCTTGGCTACCTAGTCTCTTAAAGGGACCTTTTTTGGGGGAACTCAACAAAGGGAGGTGCTGATCTCTTCTCCCTGGTATCCAGTGATGGGATGCATGAGAATGGCTCAAAGCTAAGTCAGGGGAGGTTCAGACTTGACATTAGGAAGCATTTCTTTACTGAGAGGGTGGTCAAACACTGGAACAGGCTTCCTGGAGAGGCGGTCGGTGCCCCATGCCTCTCAGTGTTGGGCATTCGGACAATGCCTTTGATAACGTGCTTTAACTTTTGGTCACTCCCGAAGTGGTCCAGCAGTTGAACTAGGTGGTCATTGCAGGTCTCTTCCAAATCAACTATTCTATTCTAAATTCTATTCTATTCTATTCTAAACTTTGTCGAAAGACTTGGAAATTTCTGTGCATGGTATCAACCAGGTCTGCTGCAGCTACATGAAAAGAAGACCAATGAGAGGCACACCTTTCCCCTACATAGCGACCCATCCTCCATACAAAATATTCAGGCTGCTTTCCACGGATTCTACTCCATTACTGTTTCAACAGATCTGCTCGGTACAGATATCTGTCTCTCATCAGATTTTCCCTAGTTCCCTTAAAAATCAGCATCCTATTTACTTCCTTACAAACCACAGAAAACAAGGAGTCCTGCAAGAGAGGCTTTACACCACAGCTAGTAGCTCAGCTGCTTTATCCCCATGTTCCTCTGGGACGCTGGGGTGAATACCATCTCATCCCAGTGACTCGCTGGTGTTCATTTTGTCTCTTTGTTCCAAAACGATCGCTGATACTGATCTAAGTTCCACTTGCACTGAAGTCAGTGTGGGTTTTATTACTGATGCCAAAAAGACTAGAGTTAGATCAATATTCTTTCTGTACAGAATTTTGCATATTTTCCCTATTTTTTTCTAATCCATTTTGTCAAAATCAGTCACACTCTTTTGGTGACTCAAAAGTTCAAAGTTGAGCTAGGTGCAAAGCATATTATATTCTAAAGTTGTTTAAATGTCTCACTCCTATTTGTAAGAAAGCGAACAGTTATGAACATGATGTCTTTAGATGAGCTACATCAATTCCATAGGCATCAATATTTTCCAAATTAAAGTATCCATTCAAGCAGACCTGTTGCTATACACACACTCCATACTTAAACAGTGATGAAGTCCCAGCTGCATAGTCCTGCCCTTGTCTTAAGGCACCCAATTATCTGCAGTCCTACGTACATTTAGAATTGTTCAGTCAATGCAATATAACTGAATGCCCCGACACAGCAGAAACACTGGTGCGTGTGAACACCAGTGAATTACAGTTCATACAGTATGGTCACCCTCTGTAAGTAGTTAGCACAAAAGCATATAAAAGAAAAAATATTCTGAAAAAAATAGAATGTTTCATCCACTGGTGCAATCTTCCCTTACAGCTAGCACATTTCAGCTGGCACTGGTAACTTATAGTGTCATGGTAACATGTTCATGGATTCACTTTCTTTAGCAAGAGCTCAGCTGCAGACCATGGAACGGTTACCAATAGACTAGTATAATCCTGATCTACATTTTTCCACAGTGGGAAAACAAATGAGTTCACTGTTTCAAAGACTGAAAGTTTTTGTGCAGCAATATGAAAATTTAAGTAGATCCATTATATATCCCTATGGATTTAGAGAGGATGCACTTCCTTGCCTCTGGAATAATTCTTGGACTCAAGAAATGTCCCTCCCTCTAATCTGTCTTTCTGGCAACAAGGCCAGCCCTTTATCATTGTCAATTACTTTCAGTTAAGGCCAGATCCTTAACTGAAACGTAAGCTCCTCTTTTTCCCTGAATTCCCCTTACAGAGGCAGGTTTTGCCTGTAGTGGAATGTGTGCCCAAATGCAGTCTGTGGAAATTGCTATGTGAGGCTGTAACCACACTGGCTGCCTAATGCTCATGCTGCTTAAGACCTGAGTGGATGAAGAAAAGAAGTTTCATCACTGTTTTCCCTTTTTCTAGCTCAGGGTAGGGATTAGGAATGGGGAACTTTTTTCCATTGTAAACTAACAGGCATTATAATCCTATCGGCATTTGTATTTTTGCACTGGTAAGTGCCTTCATTGAGCACTACCTTAGACAATACACCGAAACCCAGCATTCAGCCAGTGCAGCATGTGTGTCTGTGCAGGGACCTGCCCGCACCTCCACCCAGCTGTAGCAGTCCCTGCAGATCCACCCTGGCAGCCCATGGCTTCACCCAAACCCACTCCCTCGCCTCACACCGCCTCCAACATCTCTCCCAGCTGCAAATCCTTCCCACTACTCATCAGCAAGCCTCGCGCCAGATTTGTCAGAAGCTTTTCTAAATAAATCAGAGGAGCCCCTGATGTCGAGAGGGTGGGGACAGCATATTTATTGCTTTTGCAGCGCAAAAGGGAAACTCAGATTATTAAAGTTCAGTTTTCACCCTTGATCAGGAGGGGGGAAAAACAGGACTAAGAGAAATGGCTTTACAAAGTGTTTAAGCTGCCCACCCACGGCATGTACTCAGCATGTGTATTCAGGTCAGCGTACTGTTTCCTATGAGTCACGTTCAGCTGTGTCTTAGCTGCATATTTTAGTCAGAGCGATCTTAGCTGGAGTCTGTGCTGTGAGGAGGATGGTGGTGTCCAAATTTGTTCTAGTATCCTGGAATTTGCTCCTTTGAGTGTTGTGACTCAGTATAATCCTGCAGAATTAAACTGTTTCTGTGTACCATTCCCACTGAGCTAATGAAACAGTTAAACTTCCCATCTGTGGTACAGAATAGCAACACGATTGTTATACAATTAATAATACAATATCAAGGTGGGTGACACAGCGCAGATTCAGCTACAGCAGCATTAACTAGCTGAGCATTTTGCTGAGGGAAAAAGCCAAGACTCCTTTTCCTAATGCAGTTCTCTTGCCTGCTTCAAGTTTCTTATTACGCTTATCTCAGCTAGCAGCATGACTACCATTTTTGACTATTTACAAATGTGGGACAGCTGCCTGACTGGGGAAATAGTCACAGAGCTGCTCACAGGAGACACCGCTCTGCCTGCAGAGGGGTGGCTGCTCACCTGTCCCTGCTGCAACACCACTAGCATGTCTCAGCCTCCAGTGGTTCACTGAGGGCCGTGGCTTGGGTGCCACCTGTGACCCCCCCTCAGTCTCCCTCAGCAGGATAACTAACACCTATGTTGTTAGATCTTCAAGAGAAACAGAGGCTCCGACTCCAAAACCATGCAGTGAAAACCCCATGTTCTTGCCCCCCTCTCTAGCCAAGCTTGTCCTGGTCCCATGAGCACTATAGAGCACGCTTTGCTGAAAATTAGCTGCTTAGGTGAGTTTTCTGGATCTCTAAGGCTTGTCCAGCCCTTTGAAAACCCATGCCTAAGGGCTTCAATAGTCCTGATGTTGCAGCAGCATGTTGCATTAACACTTGCTTGTCATAGTTAAGAGAAATCTTTTTGTATTACAGTTCATAAATATAGTCTGTACTGCGTGTCAGGGTGATGGGCGCCACAGCCCCAGGGGATGGGGAAGCACTAAAGTTTCTTCCACAATAAGTGGAGGAGGGGAAGAGCCGGGAACAGCAGAGCAGGGCCAAGGGGAAGACCAGGCAGTCTACAAGATGGGAGGTTTTGTTTTCCTTGTGACCAGAGAGCTTACGCCAGCCACTGCAGGATTGAGTCCCTTAACCAGCCTTGACTGCATACACAGACAGGAGTGGCAGAAACCCCCACACCCAGCAACCACTTCACCAGAGGCAGAACACATTACTGAGTTTGTATTAAATGGGTAGTCTCATCGCTTGGGATTACAATTAATGCTGGAAGGAGAGCCAAGAAGTTGTAACAGTTTAAAGGGATGCCTGTCATGTAATATTCTCTTCAACTTAAATTATATCAAAAATCTGGAGCATATGCTTAGTAAGTAAGAGCAGAATTAACCCTCTAGCTGTCAGCACAACTGTTCTGAAATGGTGACTTACATCTAATTACATTTCTTTTTAAAGCCTGGTTCCAATCAGTTAGCTTCTGCCCTGGCTCGCTCTGAGAGGAACCACAGCTGTGATGTGTGACTACACATACAGCCCTACTGGGGTATTTACATCAACTAACTCATCTACCTAGAACAGGAGGCTAGTCTCCTTATATTGTCCATGGAGAGATGTAAGCTCCCCCAGAGGGTAATTCAGAGTTTAATTTGGGTGTACTGAATTGCCCACTGAAGGAGCCTGTCCTCAGTAGGGGTTCTGACCCCCTCACTTGTGTTAAAATAGTTAAAGCTGGATGGAGTCAATACCGCCAAACTCACAGGCAGTAGTGCAAAAGGGTAGCATGCAACCAACATCCCCCAGCCCTTTGTGCCTGAGAAAGGGTACATGAAAGTTTCTATCTTTAGTGCGATCCTATTCCCAATAGGACGGTTCAGATCCATTTCCTTTTGATCCTCGCTCCCAGCATCCCAGCTGCCTCCGCTAACTGGCCAGCCATACCACAGCAATGAAAGCTGGGTAAGACACTTCACAGGCTTGGCTTGGGGGGTTTCAGGGAGCCTCTAATACCTCCTAAGAAGGGAGATTATGCTAGGAGGAGCTACAAGAGAGCATAAGCTCATACTTTTGTAGGGTATTTTTAATAATGTTGTGTTTCCTAAGACATTGTAAGACTGAAGGAATCTAACCATCTAAGAAAAGCCTTTGATTTTTCTTGCCTTTTTCTTCTAGATGAAAGGAATTTATTTTTCTGGGTTCTTGTGTATTTCCATACCGAGACCTGTGGGATATAAGCGCATGAGTTTTATTAGCTCTATTTCCTCAAATGCAGGTCAGTAGCAAAAGACCATAACCCTTCACGCTATTTGCTTGAGTTAATATTGCAGTAAAATAAGAGAATTTTAACCCAGGAAATACTTCCCACATCAAGCTAGTATAACATTTTAGGCCTACAATTTCAGGCTAGTTAGTACCAATCCTCAAAATGGAACTGATGAAAAAAAGAACAGTGTCAGACCAAAAAGCAACTATTAGTCAAAATCAGTCTTTGTATTAAGGTGTATCAACTCAGCTTTGTGTTCATTCCTAGTGTTGTAAAACCACATCTCGTGGCTGACTTGGCCCACTCTGTTCTTCTGCACACTCGGATTACCCCAGTGAAATGCATTTTTTCCACTAAGGCCTGCTGAGTTCTCTGGTAACTTTTCCTAGTGCATGAAGAAAAGCAGCTTCTCTCCCCCCCAGTCACACCAGACTACATTAGATATAATGCCTACATGGGGGAGTCACTCAAGTGATTCATATTGAAAAATCTATCTCATGGTTTTTGTCAAATATGTTTTTTATTAAACCCTCTCTAGATGCAGCTCATTGGTACTTTAATAATGTATTCAGGTATTCTCCCATCAATCATCAACCAAATTACTCTTTTTTTTCATTATTATTAAAAGATCAGCTCCACCATGCAGCACTAATTAGGGAGGAGGATTGATTGAAAAGGCAGCGTTTCATTGAACAATCAGGATTCCCAGTTTTTGCCAGGTTAAGGCAGGCTTCTGCCATTATTTTTACATAACCTAGCCCTTAGAGATAGAAGCAACATCCTGCAGAGAATAGGAACGACTTGCTTAGGAATACATCTATAAACCTGACAAGAATCAGCACCCAGAGACTGCTCCAACTCCTGTCCGCAGTCTTTAAAGTTTTCAGCTGAACTATAGTGAAAATGAGTTTCTGCAGTGCTGGATCCTAACCAGAGAGAAGAGTGGGTACTGCAGTTTTTCAGTCAGGAATCTTCAACAAAAAGCAACAACAAAAAAACTTCCCTTGCTTTTATTTGATAAAAGAGCTTGTAGGAACTGTCTGTGTGAGGAGGGTAAGAAATGTGTTATTTTTCCTGCCATTGGGAGTGTAAATGAAAGCTTCCAGTGGGCAGTTTTGCTAATAGGAGCTGATTCCATGTTAGAAGTGGATTCTGTGCCACCCCGGGAATGCTAGCTGGGGAGGAGTCGCCCACTGCAGCTGACCCCACAGCTATCCCAAAGGTGCAAAAAGGATAAGCTAAGGGGCTCGGACTAGGCACGGGTACCCAGCACCTTCCCTCTCCCTCAAAAGTGAGAAAGCTGAAGTTGAAATCTGGATGTCTGGCCAGAAATCACACAGCAGCGGTATCTTTGTAGCAGACTGAAGCAACCGTGGAAGAGATGTGCCCACTCCTTGGTCTGTGCCATTCTGCTTTTACAATATGGGTTAGAAATGGACCCAAGACACAAAATCAGTTTGGCCTGCCCAGTGGGTCAGAACCTAGATGTACCACTAGCTTGAGAAGATGAAGTTAGACAAAATAAATTCCTGGGCAGGATTTGTGTTCCCTTCAAGGCATCTGGACTTAGAGCTGGTTGGGAGGAGGGCTGAGGCGTGAAGGAGTGACTTGCCTATGAAATGGCTCCTGCCAAGCATAGAGGTGGCCAGAGGAGCTGCACCAGCTACAGGAGCATCCTGCAGCCTCTTCTGAAGTGGAGGTAGACTGAAGGAGCAAGAAAAAAATAGATCTTTCTGGGAAATAAGGGGAGTTCATAAGGACATCTTGCATTATTTCATAAGGACCAGGGAGCGGAAGGGGTAGCCAGATTAGACCCATAACACCCATCAACTGCACTCAGTCCTAACAGCACTCCAAAAACCCACTCAAAGGTCTCCTCCCTTGAGTTAGTGTGTCTTCACCAAGCAAGGGAAAAGCCTGGATACTTCTAATAGCTTTATTCCAGGGTGTAGTCCAGGCACGATTGCACTGTGGTTTATCGTTTGTTCAACAGCACAGCAGGAAATTCTCTCTCTCTCAGAGAGAAAGCAGGTAACTGGGATCAAGGACAGGACCAGAGATATTCTAAATACATAGGAAAAGGGTAAATAGAAGGACCAACCAGTTTTGGCTGAAACTAGCAGTTAAAAGGAGCAGGTGTTCTGTCTTCTGTGTGTGTCCACTACTAAAAACAACAGAAGCCAAATTTCCAACAGGGTTTGCATAACACTACTGCAATACTTAACTATTAATAGAAGCAATTTGTATCTGGATTGATGGGAAAATACTACAGCACAGATGATTTCATCGATCTTGAGAAATCATGTGAAAATTAATTTCATCAGGGTCAAGGAAGAGCAGCTTTTCAAGCCTCTCCTCATTTCTCCACTTCCTAAAAGCAGGTCCCCTCCATTGACCCTACCTCCTGTACGAGTCTTCTTCCCTTCTCAAATCAAACCACACCACACTTGGCTCTTGCTGGCTCAGGCCACCAGAGGAGAGCACAAGGGTCCCAGTGTTCACATGTCCCTTAGGATGAGCTCTGAGTCTGTCTGTAGGTGGTGAGGAGCACAAGAAAGCCTTACTCAGTTTTCCACCTCTGGAAGAATTTAAAAACCTGTTGAGACCACAATTTGCCATCTGTTGACATTGCTCCCACCATCTTCAATGCACTCTGGTTCAGGCCTCCAGTGATTTACAGATTCTGTGCCATTTCTCTGCAAACCTCAACACCTTTCCCCCAAGGCAGGTAGTGCTCCCCAGGGCTGTTTCTTTCTCAAGGAATTCCAGAACATTAGCTCCACCTCTCTGCAACACTCCTGAAGAAAGTTCTTTTGTATAAAACATTGGCCCTGATAACTGCAGATGAAAGATAAATTCACCAGATAAATGAGCTGGATATTATTTTATTGTAATTTAAACAATCATTTTTGAAGTGTGTAAGATTATATAGAACCTGTAATCAGAGCCAAGAGATGTCACTGAATAATACATGACATGCTATAAATTAAGGAAAGAATGATTATACATAATAAAAAGAATAAGAAATTTCTTCTTGCAGGAAGGATAGGAACCACATTATTACTGAGCAGAGAGCGATAAAAATCACCACCTTATGAATAAAGCAATGGAAAAAGGAAATGCCAGAGAGAGTGGAAACAACCAAGGAAAGCTTGGCCAGGACTTAGTAAGCAAAGCCAGGGGCTTATAATTCTTCCATGCAGAGCAGTGCAGTGATGTTCACAAATAATTTATTCAACAACCATTGTATAAACTATTGATGAATAATTTTTGTTTTTCAAAGGGTTTTGCTTCCTACAACTGCTTGGCTGATAAAAAAACTGGCTTAATGATGAGCCCAGTCCTGAATAGAAAGTGGAGTGTTAGCCAGCAAGAGAGCAACTTCCCCGGTGCTGGCGTCATTAACCCTGTGTAAGGGATGCTGGAAGGGTGCGCAAGCCACTTAGCGAGAGCAGCATGGCTCATCAGACCTGACGCTGTGCTCCCAGTCACCATTGCTGTACTGGCAAAATTATCCCATTCTGAGTCTGCTAACAGAGGTGAAAGTGCATTCGTTCCATGGAAATTCAGGCCTCTGCTATCTCCTATGTTGAACAGCCATATAATAAAAGAAATGGCCTGTGTTCAACCACTCAAGATGCGCTAATCACTCAAGATATGATAATCAGTCTCCTAGGTGTGATAATACCAGGCACTCTAAGAAGGTGAATGTGGCAGCCCAGTAACAACAACACTCAGAAGCTTCTAACTTGTAAGGAGTCTTTATCAGCACCTGTCTCTAATAAGCTTGCACCCCCAAAGAAAGCATGAGAGACTTTAACTTGTACCCCCTAAACCAGACTAAGTGACGATTGAACAGAAGTTCACATAGAGCTGAACCACTTTTCACCCAGCTTAGAGGAAAAAGATGAAAAACATAAAGATATGCCATACTGAGGACAGAGCAGCAATGTAACTGTGACTCCTGTCCCCTGGTCTGAGTCTCCTTTGCCTTGCAGAATGAAAAACAAGGTGGTGCCCATACTCCAGCCAGAAATGCTGCTGCAAAGGTGAATGGCAGGGTCAGATTTGGCAGCACAAAGGGGTGCTTTCCGCAAACTTGAGTGACTACTCAGAGCGCGAGGCAGTGGAGAATCAGATGTTCATCTGCTGGGCTTGAAAACATTCACTTGAAATCAGACAAAATTAAGCTCCTGCTAAGGACGAATAAACCATGGTGTTTCCAGAATAGATGTAAAGATAAAGATGTGCCTTCAGCTTAAGAGTGAGCAAACTGCAAAAATCAGTCTCACATCAATTTAATTATCCTCTTATATCTATGCACTGTTATGACCCTCCTATCCCATAATATATCAGCCCTTCCAAGTATTTCAGTATAGGTACGACACTCTTTCAATTCCTTTCTTTCTTTGCAGCCAGCAGGAGAAAAAAAACCTTATTAGTTCGCAGCTTGGGATGGGAGTAGGAAGCAAAAGGGCTGCAGTGCTCACTGAAGAAAAGCTAAGTCAGCAGCCTGAGCCTGGCATCGAGCTGGGCTCCCGGCTTATTCTCTCTGCGTGGAGAAGCCAGTACTCCAAACCCTGAAATGTAATAAGGGATTGCAATAAGCAAAATCAGGGATTATTTTTTTTTCAGTGCTGTGCCTTCAGAAGAGGGAGAAGTGCCCTGTTAATCAGGAAAGAAATTATGTTACCACAGCTATTTAGCATGCAGGATTGATTTCTAAATGAAACAATATGCAGTCTTAACATCATGTCTTCAGTCATTTTATGTACAATACATACATCTCCGAATCTTTCTTCATTATAAAATATTAGTTCTTTCAACTTCTACGGCTACCTTCCCAGCTGGCTGCATATCCATTTTTCCTTCCTCGTTATATGTTCACAATGTAGCGTGTCCAACAGGCTGTCTGCAAAGTGCTCTGCTCTTTCTTCCCCGCTAATGCTGGCGTGCTCTTCCAGTAAACAGAAAAATTGGCGTTTACACCTGCACCTTGCTTCATACATTCATCATGTCTCTAGTTTCTGCTGTGCTTTCCCTTGGCACCTGTGAGTTTGGGGTTAGTTTTCCAGCTGCTCTCACTTCCTCTGGTGTAAACCTTGAAGCAGCCATTGCAAAACCCTCCCAGTTTCTGCTGGTGTAAGGAGAGTAAAGGATAGTCTCCAGTGGATGAAATGTCGGACAGAGTTTACAGTTCATTATTTTTTACAGAGTAGCCTAGACGGGAATTTTTCTGACCAAAAATAATCATCTTCATTAGAAAATTTGATTCTATGAAGGTGATTTCCTACGTCCAAGAAGAAATTTCTGGCAAAAAAAGCTTTTCTGCCTACTTCAAGCACGGACTTGCAATCTTAAGCCTTACAGTCACAGAAATGCATGAGCTCAGACAAGTACCTTGCAAATTCTGCTTCTCTCTGAGGTGACTGAAACTTTAATTTAAGAGATAAGAAGAAAAACTGGAAATTGTCTTTTCTGGCTAGCTTTATTTACAGATCTTTTTTTAAAAACTTCCTGCTTTTTCATGGTTGGCTTGCAAACTAAAAACATTGAGAATACTTTGCTGAGTAATACATATTAATGCAAATGTTAATTTATTTAAGCTTGTTTGAAAGACTCAGTGTCATATCATGCCTAAAGAGACCCATTAACCACTTCTTGAAATTTTTCATCTTTTTAAATATCCATGATCTTGGTAACCCTCTCCTGGTTTTCTCCATCTCTACTTGCTAAATATTTTGGATAAAATTCTGCTGATAAAACCTAGTGAATCAAACTTGCTACGAGCCAAGTTTAATAGGTGAATTATCCTTCTAAATACTATCCGCAGTTACCTGGTCTCTTTCAGCAGAGGTTTCAAAACATTTTATAAGAGCATATTGAGTGATTGATAAATTAAGCCTAATAACACCCTGGGAGGTAGTACAGTTAGATAAACAGAAACACAGAAAGGTTAATTGTCCAAGGTCACATAGCAAGTGATTTGCAAAACCAGGGCAAGCACCTAAGGAGTCCTAACTACAGCTCCTGCAATTGGCTCTGTGAAATATGTCAAACCTGATTTGCAATTGTCTTCATCTTTGTGTAATTATTTACTGCAGTGCAAGACAAGTGTAAAATGGGAGTAAAACTGGTGCCAGATCAAAATAGCACAGGTATGAAAGGATGAACAAGGGAGAAAGCAATACAGAATCCCTATATTTCTTGTCCATCATGACCAACTTGTCTCTGGTTCATTAACTCTCTTGTTTACCTCCCAACTTAAATGATAAATTTAATAGTGCTCTGTTGACAAAAGGGTTGGCTAGTTATTGTTTTGCTGACAGATGACTCTGCAGCAAATGAAATCATTATAGGTGTACTCTATATGTCATATCACTTTTTCCTTCTGTTTTTTTCAGGAACAACATGTAGGTAGAATTAGAATTCAGAGATTTTTTAGTGTGTTGTATCATATCAGGTCGCTAAATTCTGTGTCTTAAATTTAACAGAATTCTCTTAAATATAGAAATATATCATATACATATGTATCTGAACTCTCACGTCTTCTTTTATATGTCTAGCTTGACTGTGGTATCATGCAGCCTATATTAAATCCAACTTAATTTGAACAAATTATAGAAAGAGTAAAGTAACATTTAAAATACTTCTCACTGAAATACAAAGTTACTAATTTAGCAAAATGCTTCTCGTAACATTATCCTTCCCTGTTATCAGATAGGTAACACTTGAGAACACACTTCATCTCAGTAGTGACTAACAAATATGTTAAGGTATGGGAGGGTTTAAGAGACAGTCACTACACACACTGTGTTTTGGATTCATCCTGGGCAGAATTGGACTAGAAATTTTATGTTGGAAAGATTTTTAGCAGACAGTGCAAATCTCACATAATAAAATTCTGGTGGGAAAGGGGATATCTGATCTTATTTTTTCTTTTCACTAACCAAAAAAACTTTCAAAAGTATCTTGTTTTAGCTAGTCCCATTCAGATGTAAATATTTTATTTTGACACAAAATGCTTATGTTTTGAAGCAGGTAGGCTGGATTTCACTGGAATGGTCCATTTCACTACTGCGAGCTGTAGCTCCATGCCCCACCCTCTGTTGGGCCAGTTTTCCTGAATAAACTCATCTCCCCTGTTACAAAATAGCCTTCTCCCACTAGTTGCAAGACCTACATTTGGCTCCAATTGGGGCAAAATAATGACAGTGACATTTTCAACAGACAACAAAATTTAGAAAAACTGTAATTCAGAAACCAGTTTATATGCCCATTTCATTATTTCCCTATCAGAATTTATTTTTTTAAATTATGGTAATTTAACATTTTTTCTTGGTTGGATAAAAGTTAATGTTAGGAAAAAACCCTCCAATTTTCATCCAGCTCTAATCTTACATCTCCCAAGTATGCAATCAAAAGAGAGAGACATATTCTTCTTTTTTTTTAAAAAAAGAGCCAGCAAGCAAGACAAATCAGGCATTTTTTAAAACACAAAACCAGAAAAGACATTGCAAGTCACTTTTAAATTAATAGCAACACTAGCTCGTTCTGCAGAACACAGTATTGAGAATACCTGGTTTAAAACATAAATGGTAAAATACCAGGCTAAGTGTTTTTACGACGAACCTTTGACTGAAGTGCTTTTCATGGTACCGTCCATCCAAAGACCTCACAGCCATTTTCCAGCACTGATGCGCTGACTCCCATGACATTGACAAATACACTATTTTTCTGTTTAGCAGTTATGGAAGCCAAGTCACAGAAAATAAAGTCTCTCACAGGAGGCCTTACAAGAAGCCAAAGTTTTCTAGGTGTTGGTTCTGCGACTCGACAAGCAGGCGATTTCCTCCACATTGCGGGTGCCAAGGTCAAACTGCCCAGCTGTACCCTCAGCAATGTGGTTCCCACACATCACCTCCTTGCCACCTCTGTGATATGGACTTTTTCTGCAGCCACCACTGTCACTGCTTTGTCAACACCACCAACCTAAACATCCTTAAATTTTCTCAGTGAAGTATGCCTGGCCACAGTTCTGGAAAGGTCTAGATTGAGGACTGTATGTGCTCTACTCGAAAGTCACCTTCAGCTGCTGACCTACCCCAGGACATCTGCCTGTTTGTGTCCCTACACCTGGTGCCCCTTCCCAAGCTCTTGTATTTTGTTCCACATGCTTCATTAAATTCAGTTCACTTCCAAAGCATCTCCCTCGCCTCACTCCAGTTCCCACGCAAGTTGTCTGGAGAGGGGGTGGGAGGGTAAAGACAGGGAGGAGGAAAGGCTGCAATTAAACGGACCCCAGGATACATTCATCCTACAGTGAGAAATGGTGTTATCCTTGCTTTCCCCACCTCCCTTTCTCTCCTCCCTCGCTTCTATTTGCCTGCTTATGATTTTTATTTCTCTCACAAGATTAGATAATACTTTTTCAGGGCAAGAAGAGGGACCATATTTGGCAGGCATGAGTGGTGCAGCAGCTTGCAGTCCCCTCCACAGCCCCAGGCCATGACTGCTCACCCTGTGCCCTACCCAGGGCCCTCCCCAGGCAGGGGCTGCACCTTTACTTCTGTACATCAGGTGCGTTGTGTGTTTGGGAGCACATGGAAAAATGCAAAATAAAGAGGAGGCGAGCCCTTCAGCTTGGCCAAGATAGGACTGCTATGACAGAAGCTTGAAAGTCTCAAATGCTGTTTTCAATGTTTAACCTTTTAAACTGGCATCAGCATTGCACCACAATTAGTTTTTAATCTATCACTGCCTAAATCCATGTATCTTTGTCCCAGGCATTCTATTTGCTGTAGAAAATGTCTTATGATCAGTTGCTACTACAGCATTACACAACTGAAATACGTTCCAAGATGTACCCATCTAACATCATAAAATATCAACATGTGAAGCAATTTTCATCTTGCCATCAACTGCGTGTGTACACAAGCTAAGGAGTACATACACCTCGTCTGAGGTGACATGGGTTTGCATAAATCACAATTAGGCAATAATCATGGTGAATAATAACCAGAGTTCACAGTACAGCACATTAATCTTAGGGAAGATGAGAGTGACCAGGGTAAGAAAAAGACACTAAGGTCAAAAAACCTTTGCTTGTGCTGGCAGCAAAGGCTGGCAGAAGAGGAATACAATGAACTCAAAAGGTACAAGTGACTAAACTTACAGTTGGTGCTTGTAAGCAATGTATGGACAGTAAAACCCCATCAGAGATATGTTTGGAGCATGCAGGGAAGTGGGGAGAGGGAGAGTCTCACATTAGGTGAATCTTCCTGTGCCATGCCGTGTTTTCCATAAAGGCAGCTAGAAGTGTTTGAAATCAGCTGGGGAAGGCCAGGTCTTCATACCAGAAGAACATACAGCAAAACAATGTTTCTTCCCTCCTTATTGAAAAAAAAATTAAAAACAAAGCACAAACCAGGGTTCCTCCTCAAGGCTTCCTAGCAGGGTGGTGGGAGCTCCTCTTCTCCTGCTCAGTTTAGCAAAACCATGCAGGAAAGGGAGGTGATAATCCCCTGGCGACATTTCACTTAACACTTCTCTGGTAGGCAATAATTCCTGTGTGCCACAGGAACCAGCGTAATGGAAGCAGGCTCTGTCTCGGAGAATTGTGTTAATGTATTTGCAGCACACGAAGGCCATTATTATGAGCTTAATCCAAGTTTCAATGAAAGCAATGTAAAGCTCCTACAAGGCCTTTGCAACATTAGGCACTTTTACTTCAGAGCTGGTGTTGTTTGGCAACCTAAGCACTGAGAGACTCCAAATAAAAGGAAACCCAGGCCTGACCCAGGAACCAGATGCGCAGAAGAATTTCCACACACTGCAGGTAGCTGAGCCATGTCCTCCATCCCTTCCATTCAAGATGGGGACAACAGCTGTGGCTTGAATAAATAAGCAAATGTAAGCACGTACACACAAACCCAAAAGTAATAAATGCTCACACAGGAACTTTTCTAAATGAGGGCCATACGATGAGTTTCAGTTGCTAATTCACAACAGAAGGCTGGGAGCATAAAAACTGGGGAACTGTCCCCCATCACTTCCTTTTTTGGGCAACTTATCCCAGACATTGCTCGACAGTTTGCATACTCATTCACCTTGTAGGCACCGGTTCTCTTGAGCTTCTTTGTACAGCTAACACCAAGTTTTCTTACAAGCTGGTTTCTCTTCACAGTCGATAACAGTAGTGCTTACTGCAGCCCACATGCTAGCATATTCTTACACATTTTTAAGGGCTGCTGTGGACTAAGACACATTCTGTGAAGAGATAGGGAAAAGAAGAAAGAGCAGGAAAATGGAGCTAACTGGGGATGGAAGTGTTAGAATATCAATACAAAACTGTATCTGTAAATGATGGCCTTAGCTATTTTTAGCTATCATTACAGAAACAACAGTAATGATGGATACCACCTTTGTACCTCGACTCCTTACTGCCAGCTGCATCCCTTGTCCTTGTGGCTTTACCACTGCTGCACGAGTAGAAGATTCTCCCAAGCAGACAAGAAAAGCAGAGCAGCTCTGCATGGGACTGTGCCCAGTGATTTAGCTGCAGAGCTGCCACTCATTTTGCGGTGTTTCTGTGTAGAAGCTAATTAGCCCCATTGAGAGTCAAGCTTTATTAGCCTGAATACATGTTTGTTAACCTTGTCTTACCATCTGGGGACACTGCTTGGCCAGAACAGGACCAAGGGTCTTTGCACCAGGCACCTGCACATAGACATGCCACATGTTCTAGGTCTGTCCCTGATGCAGTGTGCTGCCCCAGTTCCCCCAGCACGGTGGCCAGCTGGGGGAAGGGGGGGCATGATTCACTCTGCTCCCAATTTCTTTCCCACCATGCTCACCTGCAAGCATGGGAGAGGGCATGCACGAGCTCAGCAGAAACAACGTTCTGCCCTATAGCTGCTGCTCACCGTAAAAGTAACCATATACACTCCTATTATAATAGTGGTGCTACTTCAAGTTTGGGACTAAGCATAGGCTTACACCCAGTAAACCCTGTCACTATGTATTTTGCACCCACACTGCTGTTGCTCCAACTGCAGTTTAGTGCCAACATTACTTACTACAAGCAGGACTTAGGCTACCTGGCAGTGGACCGTGCTTTGAGGCACCTTGCCTGCAGCCTGCCTCTCCAGAATGGATGCAGGAGACTACCTGCCCATGGCAAGGCACCAAAGGTGCTCAAGCTTTGCTGAATCGCTCAGTGGCTGCAATAGACCCGTTCTGGAGCAAATGTGGAAGTGACTGGACAGTGTGTATGTGCATGGAGATTAGGTTGGATGGTGGCCAGTCTCCCACTTACCCTACAAAGGGGGAAAAGAAAATAATACCCATGTTCTGAAGAGAAGAAACTGAGGAAGACAATTTGGTCAGGACCACACAGAAACACTAGGCCAGAGGGGGGAATCAAGGCTGACTTGAGTCCCTGCTAGCTCTTGTATTACAAGCCCAGCCTTCCTGCTCTATGCAGCATTTTGGTTATTACTGAGAATATGAAATAATGCTGTGCATCATGTTTAACAGAAATAGTGTTAGGCCATGGTTCAGATAACCCAGGGCACTGGGAATGAGTTCCTTAAGCCTTTTGGCTGCACCCCATGAGCTCATTTCACCCGCTGAGGATTTCTGGAGCCTGTTGCCCTTCTGTACTGAAACAGCTCTGCAGATCAGGACCTGGCCAAAAAATCCTCTCCGCAGCACCTTAAGCCTACAGGTCTGCTCGCCGTCTGCCTTCTCCAGCCATCCCTGGGTTCGAGTGAGCACATCTCTGCGGTGCCTCTAATAGGCACACGCTGTCTCTATGGCAATGAGGGACAGGAAGCGCCTGGGAAAGATGCTGCAGAAAGGACTGTGTCTGGCACCAGGAGGAGACAGCAGAATGTGCAGAAGCCTGGAGGGAAATGTTCCCTGCAGGCTTAAGAAAGTGTATGTGGCCATAGGATGACATAAGCGACCCAGAGGAGGATAGCAATACGTATCCGTTTTCTTCAAGTCTGGCTTTTCTTCCAGCAAATGTTTTCATTACCTTTTATTTATAATGGATTAAATTTTAACTATGCAGTACTGTAAAAGCGCTTACTGCACATCACCCAGCTCAATCTTCATCAGGCTTTTGTAAACTAGGAAATGCAACCTTTCCAGCTTTCTAGTGCAGAATTGCACAGCACGTTATGTACTTTGTTGTAGCGCAGGGAAGGGTGTTACAAAATAACAAGTACTGCATAAGAGTACTTTCAGGTGCTCTCGATTTGTGTCAGGCTTTTCCCACTCTGGAAGAACTGCAGTTAAAAGGCGTCACATTAGCATAAAAACCATATTTAACTAAAAACATACCTACTATTCTGTTTTATGACTGATGATTCAGAAGAGAAAAGGAAAGAAAGCAAAACCTTCTAATTCACTCTTCCCTATTTATTGTTTGTTTCCTTTTTAACACTTCATTCAGACAAGAACAATGAAATGGCCTTGTCAAGCTCAGCCTCTGTTTATGGCTACCTTTCAGTTCTCAGGTACTAGTGCCATCTTGCCTCATATACAGGAACAAGGGAAGTATGTTTAAAAATTTACATGTTTTAATTTTGTGGGGATTTGACGTGTCACTAGAGAAAGTGCAATAGAAGTCTCCAAGCTTCTGCTTCTGCTATAGACTAAACTACTGATCGTGATCAAGACAATATGACAGGGATTATTAGTCATATTAATTGTTACAATTCATATTCACAAATTAATTTTAATCTTGTCTGTACCTATTTGCTTTCAAAAAACTACAAAGAACACAAAGGCCACTTTTATATTTAAATCCCTAAAAAGAAGCTATCTACAAAAGCCACTGCAGTTCTCCTCTATAATTTCAGGGGGCAGATTAAGGAACAGTGCAAATTTTTACTCACACCAAATAAAGTAAGAAGCAATGTAGCATGTATTTGCAAGCTTATTCACCTGTGCTGTATTCCCACTGCGTGCTCTTTCACCGACACCTATTCTCTACAAATGAGGAGGAATGAGGGTGAGAGTGGGAAGAATGAAATACTGGGATAAGAAAGGAGTATGTAATCCTGAAGTCACTGGACAAATCAATATATAGGTAATATAGTCAAATTCCATATGTGTGTATAAACAAAAGATCAGGACTTAGATATAAATCTGCATATGGTATATGGAACTTTTTCTGGAATGACTCCCTGAGAACATATACTGCTGCCCTACTGCTGTGGTTTTCAAAACCCACATCTTTTCTAAAAGGGAAAATGTCTGCACCTAGCAGATTCTAACTTTGTGTGGGTGTGTAACTGACTTGGTTACCAAAGAAACTAGTTCATGTTCTACACCACTTAAAACTAATATTACTATTAGAATAAATAATTTGAAGGAGAGGAAAGGAGGGGGGGGAACCATGACTGCACTGCAGATTTGTAACAACCAATTAATGGCCAGAGAGAGAAATGCCATAGCCTGTCACAAAATTTTCAGTCTCCCTACACCGACCAAACGAGCCTTTGCTCTCAATGCAAATATTTCAAAACCAAGCCTACACTGCTGCATTCACGCACCACTGCACTGCCTACATGACGTGTTTTCTGCATAAGTGAAGGAAAGTTGCAGACATCTTGTACTGTTGCCAAGACACTCTGACACTTGCTCAGAGACACTCGTCTGCTGCTGCTGCTGCTGCTGCTGCTGCTCAGAAATGCTTTGACTTCCTACACTTCAGTGCCATTCCAGCGCTGTCCCTAGCTGCTTACACCTTCTGTCTTGCTTTTCCATGGCATTGGATTTGCCTTTCTTCTCTACAGCAGTACCCACCTGTATCTGGAAGGTGAAAAAGAACTGAAAAATAGAGCCTGACCATTTCATCTGGGTAGAAATATTGTATTGCTTCGTATTTGATATGCTGGCTGGGTAACACTCACATAGTTAATGCAGCTTCACACCAGCAACACCAGCTGCTTTTTCAGCTAAGGAGCTGAAACGTCCCATTCAGAGATTTTGACTTGTTTTCCCAAAATGACACAAGAAGTCCTATAGCTGCGCTCACACCGCAGCCTGCCGCTGAGGCCGCGCTTGGTCCCCTGCCGCTCTCCGGCGGCCATGCGCAGGCAGGAAGGCATAGCCCGGCAGCCAGCGCTCCTCTGCGCTGTCTGCATCGAGAATAACTTCAATGCCCGTGAATGCAAAGTGGGCGCCGAGAGTGGGAGCCAGGCTGAAGGCGCTCCAGGCTGGCCCGAGCCACCCAGCTTGGCCCACGCCGCGCGGCCGGGCCACCACAGGCGACGCCACCCTCCCCCGCGGCCACGAAATGGCGCCTGGGCCCCGTGAGGCCTCCAGGCACCTGCTCCTCCGCGGTGCCATCCAGCGGCGGGGCAAGGCGGGCAGGCAAGGGCCCTCAGGGCCGGCCCCTGCGCCAGACAACACCGCCACCGGCCCGGGCCGCAGCCCCGGCCCCCGCCCGGCCCCGCTAAGTCCGCGGGAGCGCTGCGCAACACCGCCGCCCCGTGGCCGCCGCCACCCGGCCGCCCTCCGCGGCCTCCTCGGCGGGGCGGCAGCCGCTGGCGCCTTCCCTCCCCGCCACCCCTTTTCTGCCTTTTTATCCCCCCCCGAAGGGAAACGCGCCGGGCTCCCCGCTGTCTGTGGGGAAGGCGGGCACGGGCCGCGGCGGCCCCGGGCGGCGGAGGCGGTGGGAGCCCACAGGGTCTGAGGGGAGGAGGCGTGGGGTGGGGGAGAGGGAAACCCAGGACAGAGTAAAGAAGAAGAAGGAAGAGCAGAAAACTCACGATCTGATATGGAAATGGGGCGCGACAACGCCTTGTGCACCATCCTGGCAGAAGCGGGGATGTTGCCTCGCCACAGGGCCGGGATTTGGCCGAGCACATCACCAGTGCAACAGGGAGCTCCTTCGCAGGCTCTTTCCAAGAACCGGAGGTGAGGGGAATCTACAACATCGCAGTCAGCGTAAATGGAAGGCACTGTTTTCTTTACAAGAACTAATCGACTTCTTTTTCCCGGTAATCCTCTGTGTTTACAGCCTGTGGCGGCTGATGCATTGGCGGGCTGGTGGCATCCCCAATGTCTGCTGAAAGCAGCAGAGCCTCAGCAATGGCAAATGGGAAGAAATTATGAAGCTTTACCAAAAGACAGAGGAGCTCAGCAATCTCTCTCGACCCTGAACTCCACCTTACTGAAGGTTTCCCTTTCTCATTATCTTTCTCACATCTGTGAGCTTGATTGTGCCAAAGCCTGGCCATTCCTCATATTCTACTCCCTTTCCTCCTCTCTTGAGCTGCAGCCAGTTTCACCTCTGTCCAGGCCATTCCAAGCCACCTGGACCTCAGGCTACAGATCAGTGACCCAAGGATTAGTGTCACTTACCTTGATTTTCTCTTTCACTCAGAGGATCTCCTGGCCCTGACAAGAAGACAGATAACAAATTTCAAAAGCTAAGGCTGAGTTCACCCACCTTACTGCAGCTCTTCCCCACTCAAGCCCTTTCCTCCCATACTTTTACCCAGACAAAATGGTACTTCCAAACTCTCAAACGTCAGAGTCCCCAGGCAGTCAAACATAGCAGTGAGAAGCAACAACAAAACCTGATTTGCAAGAGGGTATACAGCTATGTAACTCATGAATCTTTCCTCTTCTTTTTCTCTTTCCTCTTCTTTCCAGTCACAGCTTCATTCCAGCACCTACAGCAAATGACGCAGGGTCTGGCCTCCAGGGAACAGACTCATTCCATATGCAACTCTGACTCCTTCCTTAATTGATCCTGGGCACCTAAAAAGGAAGGGCTTAATCCTAAAAAAAGCTAATGTGTTACCATGTAAGTAAAATGTGTGTGCACACTGAGGCCAAATTAAGGTCATATTGGCATCTCCAATTAGGTGTTTCTGAACATTGCAGTGCTTGACTCTGCAACCTGAATGCTCTTTAAATATGTATCTGCATATAAATTCTGGAATGGGGGGTGTGTGTGATTTTAAAGCAAACGGCTTCCCCTCCCCCACATTAATTCCTGCATGCAGTATTGTCTCAGAGGACCCATTGGCAGATCTGAACTCTTAATATACAGGCTTCGACCTCACAAGCCGAGAAGGAAACTTTCCAAGGGAGGATGAAACACTCCCTTACTGTGATTGTTGCTACTCTTCTCTGGCAACAGAAGAGACCCAGGAATACAAAGAAGGGGATGTATGGTGGTGGTTACAGATGCATCTCCCTGTTCATTTTCCACTCTTGTAAGTAATGTGTTCCCCAAGCCTGGGATTCACTCTCCTACTGTTATATCCTACCTGCTGGTCCCAGTTCCCCTCTGCACCATTATTCCCCAGCAGCTTCCTAAGATTTCTGTATCTCCATGCACCTCTGTTCCTCTCCATTCCAGTCAGACTAATTCACCTTCCATGATATCAGAGGAGGATGCATTTAAAAAAACAAACAAACAAACAAACAAACAAACAAAAAAAACCAGGAAAACAATCTTCCTGAACTTAGCAGAATTGCCAGGGACCAGAGCAGCCCCTGGCTTCCAAAAAAAGCAATTGCAAAGCCCCAAACTGAGCATGCTAAATACAGTGTTGTTTAAGCAGCCATCTCTTAGGAACCATCTGCTAAGCATGTGCAAATAGTGACTTTTGAGATTATTATGATTTAGTGAATTTGGGAAGAATTTTGCAGGAACAGCAAGAGGAGGCTTTAAGTACTACTGTGACATAAATATTACAGAATAATGAAATGCTGGTTTTAGTCTTAGGAATAACATTCATCTCCCATGAACCAAAATGTAAGCTTGCAGCAGCCTTGAGGAAAAAAAATACTCTTAATGATTTTCTCAAATGTACAGTAAATGTCATTGAAATATAAAAGTCTTTCCTCGTATGATATTCCCATGCAGTCAAAATAAAGTGTGTGCTTTCAGGTGCAAAGCCAAACTCAATTAGTATTATACACAAACCAGAATATACCCTGAATTCTGATCAGAGGCAAGCTGATGATTCATACTGCCATGGTCTACACATTCGTATTTGCTAGGAAAGCCGGTGTACGGCTTGATAAGGGGTTTTGATCCAAAAATAGGCACATATGCGATTTTAAACGTTTGCCTTAGAAAATTAGGTTTTGACACTCTGCTTTAATTGTGTGTCATCTAATGCTGATGGGCACTTACCCGAGTAGAACACCAGCTCCACGATTAAAATGTAAAATAATATGTTACATTTACAGTAATAATACAATTCTATATTCATGAGCAGAAAGTGCTGTTTGGCATGCAGCTTTCATAGAAAGCAAACCCAAAAACCCTATAAAGATCAAATGTACTTCATACAGTAGGATAATTCCCTGCTTCTGTTTTTATGTCAGGAACATCAGGAACAGTTGGAAAACCAAGCAACTCCTACGAAAAGCATGTAAGAGAAAAAGGAATCTGATGTTTTCTTACCTTGAATACACACCTGCTTAAATATCTAATGCTTCTGAACTGAAAATGTATGCCTTAAGTGCTCTCTATCAAATGCTGCATGAATCTCACCTGCTCATAAAATGTACACCTGTGACTTACCGCAGTGGGTTTCTCCCAGCACTGTACATTCCGTGCTTTGTCGCAGGAGATTTTTAGTGCTTAAAAATAAAACCAGGCAGAGTTGTCTTACCCTAAACACAGTCCTCAAAGAAATCTTCAGCTACTGTCCTGCATATTCTTTACATGGCAAGTTGGGGTAAGCAAGTAACAGGACATTTTTAAGGGCTATTCAAGTATGGCTGTGGTACGTTTTTAGTGATCACATGTAACATAAGGGATGTATGAATGGCCAATCCCCTGCTTTAAAATAATGTGGCTGTTCTGTTTTGTTCATTTTTTTTGCTACTTAAAGGTCCTAATTGGCCCTCTTCTACTATGTTCTCCTGATTGTAGCCAGTCTCTGACTTCATTCATAGGTACTTACAGCAATGCAGGGGAAAGGCATGTTTGTGACAGACAGAAAGGACAGCAGCAGCTCAAGGCACAGCAGAGAAACAGCATGGAGGTACATCCAAACTCTTGACAAGCATGTAGCTGGTGCAATTGCCTGGTATATGCTGAGAAAGCATCAGAGCAGGGCTGTAACAATGGCCATATGGGATCCATATGTGGGAAGCTGAAAATGGGCTGGTTAAAGAGCAATTAAAAGTCACTTCCCCTTTACTTTTCATTGTATTACTTGGCTCATTTTGACATTTAGTAACAGTTGATAAAGCATAACAAAGCATAACATTAAGAATGATCTTACAAATCAGGGTTGTCTGGTCTGAATACTCTACAATTCCACATTGGTATATCATACTGTATTTCCTAAGTGCTGTTAAATTGCTAATTGTGCTCATTCCACTCCCTGTGAGAAGCAGACAACCTTTCTCATCCCAGTTTTAAAGATGGGGAAACTGAGGCAAGGGGAGATTAACAGTGAATTGACTGTGACCATACAGCAGCAGTAGAACGTGATTCCTGTACCTTTCAGTCCTTGGTCCATCATCTGTGCTGCATCCTGTAAATGATGCAAAACCTCTGTGATATTGTCTAAAACCTAGTCAATCTGATACCAGCTCATACACACATTCTGAAAGACTGGAGAAAAATTAAGAATTTTTTTAAATGTCCTTTACTGAAGGTCTTTTTACTTTACAGCCAACTACACTGTGAATATGACTCAATATGCAATCTAGATGCAGGTGGAAGAACGTGACAGAGCAGTATGAAGACGATTCTGAGTCAGACTGTGCTGTCCCAGAGCTGTACATCTGTAATTTATATTTAGATAATTGTCTTTACTAACAGCTTTAGAGACACAAAGCCTAGCCAAAGGCTATAAAGGGGACATAAGTCAGAATGAGAAGCAGTAAGGCAGGGGAGAAATAGGCTGATCAGCCCTGTCTATACAGTTTGGCTGCCATGCCAGGGACTACCACCCATGTTTTCTGTTCTTGTAGGTGAGCTAAGGAGGAGCTGTCCTCTTGCTCAGTAATAAGTGTCTCTGCATCTGCACATCACAGGCTATTCTTCTTATACTTCATCAGATGTGGATGTGTAACACCTAACCTATCCTTTGGCTATATTCTAGAGTCACAGGAAACAGTGTTGGCTGACAGATACCTCAAGGACACCTAGTCCATTTTTCTACCCCAAGGTGGGATTAGCAATACTTACATCACACCTTACACATTTATCCAGCCTGCTTTTAAAATCCTCCGATACTGGAAAGCCTACACCCTTCCCAGGTGACCCTAGTGCTCCACATTAATATTGGAAAGATGATACTGTTAGAAAGTTTTGCTAGTACCTGACTTCAATGTCCCTTTCTTTCATTTAAGCCTGTCTATATAAATATATATATAAGCATTTACATATGTGCCATATATATATATGGGGGGGGGGATTCACATATATATGTGTATATATGTATGCATGTGTATGCATTTATTCCTAAATTTGAAATCAGATGCTAACCTATTTCAATAGCTCCATGTGTTTTCTTCTGCTTTCACTTGCAACTTACTTGTTTTGCCCAGTTTTGCATGAAGACACATAAACAGAAAAAAACCCATTCACACTATTCTAGGAGTTACACTCTGCCAAAATCCCAGTGTCTCCAGACATATTTACTAAACTCCCAGTTAATGTTTTGGTTTATACTAAAACTTGTTTCTCTCTTGAAGCAGTGCATTACTCTTAAAGCAAAGAAGCCATATATTTTATACACTTAACTGTGATAGTTAAATTATAAATTCCTATTTTTCTAAAATAATTTATCCACAAATGACACCTCTTTTTTCTTTTGCTCCCTTGAATCCTGAATAATATAATTGTTTTTCTAGTATTGTCAGGGTTATTCTAATATGAACTTTGTATTGTGTACACAGGATAGCACATCCACAGCTACGCTGCTTCATTGGCTCGCAGACTTTTTTCCCAAAGAATATATTATTTAAGTCTGTCCTCTACTTCTTTGGACAAATTCATGATCTTAACAAAATTCGTGCATTTCCTATTTTTTTAGGAAGCTGCATCATCCAGTTATCTGATACAACTGCATTCAATTAACAACCAGACTGGGACACCACGCAGATTTATTGTGCTGTCTTGTCTGCTTGTTGTGTTTCTTAAAATGTAGTATGAAAGCTGTAAATTGACTCGTCTGCTTATATTAGCTGTAACATTTCAGCACATCAGTACCATTTAGACCGCATTTCAAAATAAGAACTTAATCCATCTTTCTGCAAGGAAGGACTTTTTTTCAGGCCATTATTGTTTATGGCAAAGGAAAGGCCCTTCCCTAAGGCTGACAGAAGTGTCAGCAGTCACTGTTTTAAAATAAACAGGTGAGAGGCTATGATTAATAATCTGGTCAATCACAAATATCGTATGGCCTAGCCAAAAATATAGCCAGAGACTGACGGTTCAAAAGCTTCAGCATAAGAAGTAAATATAGATCTAACATAATATGGGAGAACCCTAATAAAAGCAGAGCTGTGTTTTTGTGCAGCCTATGCCAATATGCAAGGGAACAGAATCATCCTTCCCCTCTACTGAGTTTTCATACAAGCAGAGAAAAAAAGCACATGCTCCCTGTTACATTCCAGTTTGTTTTTTCAATCTGTTCATGTTAATGGTACAATCGGGGATCTCCAATTTTTGTGTCATCACTGCCAGCAGCAGGCTAATGGAGCATCTCAGAGACAGACCACAGAACTGCAGTTCCAGCCACACAGGGCACTTCCCTCTTTTTATTACACTCTATAAAAGATAAGTCACACACGCTTTCTCTTAGCAGTCCTCATGAATCAGCAGAGAGCTGCCGAAGAGTGACCATCAGGGCACTCAGGAAAGAATCAGGTGCCAGCTGTCAAAGTATTTCTTGGTGATTTAGATTCTTTTTATGTATCTCTGTATCCAGTAGGAGGAACAGGCCAGCAAGGAGCATTTACGTATTTGCATTTACAGGACAGGCTGCAAAAAAGAGATGTTGTCATGCAGGAGCAGGAGGGAGGATTTCTTGCCTTTTAGCGGATGCAAAAAGATATTCCAGTTCCTGCGACTTCTCCCAAGATCTGCATTAGCAAGTCCAATTAGGGTATGTATGTCCTGTCACGGGTGGCAGAACATCAGGGCACTGGGGAGCGCCACGCCAAAGTGCGTGCACAGCCATAGCTTTTCTTCATCTTTACCCCTCTCTTCCATTCCGTTTGGTGAACGCTAGGGGCTTACACATGCTGAAGGAAAAATTTCAACACAATGGATTTTGTCAGTAGCCTGTTTCAGGAGGTAAGAAATCAGCCATCTTGAATTCTGGCAATGAAATCTGTGGATGCAGATTGCAAAATGTGTGACCATCCCTTGGCAGGGTATTGCTTCATGGTTTGTACGTTGGGTTAAGAAGGCAGCCGTTGTTCAGATAGCCCCATCCTTCATGCCCCAAAGGACTTGTTCTGAGAGAGAACAATGCTAAATCACACATGCTAAAAATTCTGCTTTGATCCTCTATTTAATTTCTGCTTTCTCTGGTTGCAGTTAAAAAAAAAACACCTTAGTTTTAGGGCTCTCAAACTCTGATCATGCTGTTCATGCCCATGATGCCCCACTCTTTGGTGCCAGCCAAGAGAAGGTGGGACTGAGGAGAAGAGAAGAGGAAAGTGAACAGTTTCATTGATTAAATATAAACAATTAACTGCACTGAGACTGGCTTACAATTTTCCATGGTTGCTTCTAGAAATCCATTTTCAGTATAAGCAAATTGCCATCCTTGTGGGAAAAGTGCTGCATGTATCAGTGAAAAGAGTGATACTTTTGGGTAATCTTCCTACTGTGATGGGACCCAGGCTGGAAATAAGGAGGAGGCCTCCTTCTGCTTTGCTTTTCTGTTAACTGGAAACAGACAAAAGCTACAAGTTGTGAGGTTCCCTCACCAATCAGCAATGGGAGATTAACTTTTATCGTTAACCTTGCCTGTGCCCTCACCCATTTAATTGGCATTGGCCCAGGTCCCAGACCTAAGGCCAAGAAATACAGAGCTGAGCTCAGTCGGGTGATGGAATGAGAGCTACTGCTCTCCCCAGCCATCCTGGGCTGGCTACATGTTGTTTTGGTCCCTCGGCACAAGGCACAATGTCTTTGCACGTCACCAGCCAGACTTTCAGCAGGTATAAATGAGCATAACATGGAGATCTTCAGTGGAAAAGTTTTTCATCCTTTAAGAATCTAGCTGTAATTATTAAACTCTCCTTGACAATTTTCTTTTTAGTTCCCTTTAAAAAAAAAAGGTCGTTGTTACCCATCTCCTCACTGTGGGTAACCTCATTCTCTCCAAGCTCCAGCTGGAACCTGCATCACGCACTGCTCAGTGCTCTGTTGCAAAAATCATTCCCCATTCGCAGCACTAAATCCCCTGCACACACTCCTAAAATACCTTCTCTGGTTCCTCATGCCTAACTAAACAACGCAAAATCCTGACTTTCTGCATACCTCCCACAGCCATCCCAGCTGCTCCTGCCACCTTTCCTTTCCCCTAGGCCCTCTTCACTCATCTGAAGTTACTCATCAGGAATCCCCTCCTCCAACACTTCTCTCAGCTTTTTCTTTCATTTGACCCCTTTTGGGGAGGTAGGAGGAGGAGTTTATTTTAAATAAAACCTTGTCTGCTTCTTCCTCTCACATTAGTTTTAAAACTTGCCATCATAACAAGATTTGAGCAGATGCATAGAAAGATGCTCGTTTCTGGATGTTCAAAGCATCCTGCTTGTTCTTGCAAAGCGCTAAAGCCCTGTGGCCTGGGGCTGTGGGGTGCTTGACCCATCCAGGCCTTGCAGACCCCAGGAACAACAAGCATGGCCTCATGCTAAGCCACCGGACCTCTTTGGCCTTGAGAGCTCCTGAGCACGGGTCGAGGCACTCTCTTTCAGGTCTGAGAGTCAACAAATGTTTCACAGCAGACAGGCCTGCTCTTGAGAGCCAACTTGAACCCTGTGCAGATGCCATCTTTATGAGTCACATCTTCCCCGTCTCCCTTTTACATTCTGTCCCCACAAGTAGCTGCCCTGAGGCGTTTGCTTTGAAAGGACATAATCGTATTGTCCTCCCCTCATCATCCCTCTTCCCAGCACCTGCACCTCATTGTATGGTCATCTCTTCCCATTGTTCTCGTCTTAATTTAGTTTGGAAACTCTCTAAAGCAATGAGACATCATTGCATATTTTTAACGCGCCATTCAGGGCCGTAGCAGAGTAGCACGTACACGTGATAGAAATCCTACCCTTCCATTTCCTCCAAAAGATAGGCAGAGCTGGTTAATGCTCAGCAGGTTAATGTGCACAGCCTGGCATGAGTTACCAGCGAGCGCTTTGGTTACTGGAGCTTTCCCCTACAACAGAGGCGAGAGCTCAGCCATGCTTTGCTCCTCACAGAGTACTGTAAGAGGCCTCCAGCTGCTCCGCTCCTGACAACCACGTTACCACAGAACATATTTTGATGGCAATTTTTGGAGTGCCAGGGCAGTGATGGTCAGTAACAAGGTGACTTCACCATCTGCAGAGTCAGGAGTACGCAGACGGTTTCCCCACTGGTTTGGTAACATCCACAGGGTGCTCGCAGCATTGTAACATTCCCACTCAGTGTGGTTACAGCACAAACAGTTGAGCTGTGTTTCCAGCAGCACATGTCAAGCTGCCTCACGTCCCACCCCTAGATGTCCCTCCCCTATGGGCAACCCCACAGTCAAAGGCAGGGCAATTCCCTGGACCCAGAATTGTGTGGGGTGAAAACCCATGACTACCTTTGGAAAGATACCATTTCCACCACAGTTAGCGGTGCAGTCCGATGCTGGTTACAATAGGCAATAAAACAGACACTGGTCTGGGAAGACAGAGCAACATCCAGCAGAACTGCTGATACATCGGTTTTCCTCTCTGCCCCCACAAAATGGATATATTCTTCCTGGGGTCACCTATAGCTTACCCAATGTTAATGTGCTGAGATGTTAATGGGCTGGATGTCAGGTCCTCAAACTAGTTTTCCTGAGGTACCCTGGAGAACTGCAAATCAGCCACTGGATGGTTACTGAAACAATTAATAATCCCTTTCATTTTTAATAATGATAAAATACGTTTAATGGAGACCAAAAAAAAAAATCAGCACAGATGATACTGTCAACAGCAATGATAAAAGCTCTTTGCTTGTTGCTAATGACATAAAGCGCTAGGCACATCCTGACATTTCCCCCTAATATACTATAATGCGACTAAGCCTATGCTATGATCTGTCTACAGCTGGAAAAGGGCAGCGAGGGGAGAGCGCTGGACTGGGAGACGAGACCCGGGCTCTGAGGCCTGATCTGACACCAAACTTTACCCAAACTTGGGCCCCATCATCTCCCATGTCCGCACTTCTGCTTCTATTTCCATCTTTGAGGTTTTCTTCAAATTGTATTCATATTGAATTCTTTTCTTAAATTGATGTAGGACTGATACAAGCAGCAGGGACCCACCTCCACAGGAGCGGAACCGAGCAGGGGCACGATCGTCTTACAACCCCCAGCACCCCTGGATTGGGCACTCTGGACGCAGCCACGCTGGCCCTGCAGGCAGAGTACTGCCTGGAGCGTTTCCTGGACTTGGGCGCAAACCCCAGAACAACCAGGGGACCTGGAGACCTCACTGTCCGTAACTCGGCACTGCTCAACCAAGCCATTCACCCACTCGCCACACGAGAAGCTGTGAAACACAGGAGTTTAGCATTCAAGCTGCGCGACCTAGCAGTGAGTGAGGAGACGGGAATGATGTCAAGGAGGTTTTGTGCATGAAGCGTCCGTGACAAAACATTAGCTTAGGTCAGACACTACTGAAATGTAAAAGGAAGGATGACTGTCAGTCTATCAACAACCAAAACAGGGAGCTGCTGCTGTTTCATGCAGCAACAGGTGTAACAGCTGTCAAGCAGAAACTTCCTTTTTGCCGATTTGTAAAACCAGCGGCCTGGGTCGTAACTGGACCCCTAACACCAACACCTTTGGTTTGAGAAATAACGGCTAGAGCCAGCTGACAGCGGCAGGAATCAGTGCGCCCGAATATGCCAACGGCCAGAGTTGACACGACCAACATGAGCATTTCTGCTTTCTGTCGTTTAATTGCAAGTTGTGCTTAAAAACGAGGCGATCGCGCCCGCGGGGAGGGGGTGTACCTACGGCCAGGTGGGCAGCGCGCTCAGCCGCACGCCACCGGGATTGCCGGCTTGTGCTTAGGGGAGCGGCGGCGCGCTCCCCCGGCACGGCACGGCCCGGCCCGCTCCCGCTGCCGGTCCCGGCCCGCTCCCGGCAGCAGCGGCGAGGCCGG